>JAUKPT010002245.1:0-13550 GCA_032273505.1 Nanomia bijuga | reverse complement strand
CAATAAATCCTTTTTACTACTAGGATAAAAGATTTATGCATTCTAGAGTCGTTACAAAATCATTAAAAAGATCGTAACGCCCATAATACCTTAACAAAGCTTCTGCGATACATTCACATAATAATATTTTAATAACAAAAATCTATTAACATGACCCAAGTCTAACGCATGTAAACTCGATAAGTAGAATTTTTAAAATTGGTACTCATAAAGCTCTCGGGGAGGAAGAGTGTAAATAGTCATTACGTGCTATGACTGATTTCCTACTTAATTCAAAGTCATTACTTGCATGCCTTTATTGTTAAGATTTAAATATTATCTACATTCCAAAACTTATCTAAATAAAAGGCTAATCACTTAACAGTGATGTGATTAACATTTCTGCAAAGTAGCAGTTTTAAACATTGTATCATTATTAATGCAATTTCCCAATCACTTTCTGATTAAAAAGAGTTTTAACCTTTTAAATGATTATTAGAACAGATGACATATCCATGCCTAATTGTAAGTTCTTTTTTGTACTGAGATGACTCTTAATTGATAATTGTTTTCTAACCACATTACATTAATATCACGGCCTCTTCTCTATCCTTCAAATCGACCAAATCTACGTTTTGACATATTTCAAAGAAATGAAATATAGTTTATTGAGGTTAGAGAAGAATTGAAAAGAGATTTTGTCAAACGGACTTTTGCATCTTATTTACTGATAAATTATCTAGGGAGTACCTTCAAGATAAAAAAAACACTCGAATCGATGATGCATTTGCTTCATTTTTTCACGAATGAAATAAAATATAAAAAAAAGGGGAAAGGTACTCCCTAGATTTAGGTCTTATCTTTGCACTGATGTGATTTTTTCCATCGTCGTGATTATTTTCCGGTGTGTAACCCAATAAAATATTAAAAAGTCATATTTTTGGAGATTGCTGAAAATTCCCCCGAACCTGATCCATTGTGAAAAAATCAAAAATATATTCTTCAACTTCAATCCTAATTTTTCTAAGACACTTGCTCTCAGAATTGATAAACAAGGGGAAATAGGGAAAAAATGGTTTTGAAAATATGCTCAAAATTGGGATGTAGGCACGAGGGAGGCACTTGACAGGTTATTATTTCGAGTAGTTGGGAATTATATGCCCAGATAAAAAGTTTCAATTTAAAATCTTGTCTAGATCACGAGTTATTCAACAATATCTTTGTTTAACCCTATACCGGGAATAACCTGATTTCCTCTATTTTCGGATAAAAATTTTCAAAAAAGAACGCCATAATTGAGTTTCTCGTTCAAAAATATGCCCAAATAAAAAGTTTCAATTTCAAATCTTGCCTAGATCACGAATTATTCAACAATACCTTTTTTTAACCCTACCGGAAATAACCGGCTTTCCGCTATGTTTTGATGAAAAATTAAAAAAAAAAATGCCATATTCGGATTTTTCTGTCTTCAAACTGTTTGGGTACAAAATTTTATTTTTATACCGTTATCCATGTTTAAATTACAGGCCTTCCATTCCGTTGACTTTACATACATTTAGATAGGAAAAGTGTATTTTTGAACACAGTGACGTCATAAAGAAAATGTCGAAATATCGCAACTTTGAGCCTCTATAAAAAAAGAATGGAACAAAACTTTAACCAGCATTTTTTTTGTTCGTCTAGTTTCAATTAGCTCTTCCAACTATCAAAATATCAAAAATGACTAAAGTTCTCCTTTAAACAAAATTACTAAAATAAAGTGCAACATCCAGTAGTAGTATATGAAGCAGGAAACGGGAGAGGGCGGGAGCTGGTGCCTGTAGATAAGTCACTAATAGTAGATGATCTGAATTTGATTTCATTTTTGACAAATTATTTTTATTGACTTCTGAATGCGAATCCCCTTTTTCACAAAAAATGGCACAGATAAAGCTTAAGTTGTTACCTTTGACTTGCCAAAATTAGAAAGCACGAGTATCAATATTTCACAGTGTTTTAAGTTACTTTGGCGATTGCATAAAATTTCGGTCTTTGCTGATGATAATTCACCCTGAAAAGGGAATACCAGAAAAGTACTCCGTGAATTTACCTAAATGTTGGCATGACTACGTACTTCTAGAAGTCCGTGACATGGCCTATAGTAACATATGCCATGATACTGCCAATTCCTTTTGTAGCTGTTATAATTGTTTTCAACGTTTAGTCACCTCTGTTGTCTTTATGTCCACTTATGTTACTTAACTTTAGCATCGTTAGATTCTGAGCAAAAAGTTTTGAAGTTCCCATTTGTGTGGGCATAAAATCAAATGGACTTGATACATTTGTCTTCATATATTTGAAACAAAAAATAATAAACTTTGGCATCGCTAGATTCTGAGCATAAAGTTCCGAAGATCCTCCTCTATGTGGGCATATAATCGGATGTACTTGATGGACTTGACTTTGTTTTGAAACAATTGTTTTTAGAGTTTACCTACACTATCAGTTTTCATAAGCGCAGATGAACAGGAAAGTAGGAAGGTCCGCACATAAGTTTTAAGAAACACAGATATACAAGAAAAGTAAACTTTCCAGACTTTTTTCATATAGTTCCAAAGGGAAGTCTTCATTCTTCTCTTCTTCTGCGAAATTGTTCAACACAGTACGATGATGATTTCCCTCTTTGTCTTCTTGTTTAAAAACATCAGCCTTGTCGCTAGATGCTCGGGCTGCGTGTCCAATCCATATTGTGTTTTGCTTTTTGTAATCATGGATATAACAGCGTACATAATCACACCCTGTCTAATTTTCACCGGGACAAAAAATATCTTGGGAATTTTCACCGGGTCCTAAAGTAGAAAAAATATTATTTCACCGAGTCACATAAAAATCTCACATTTTTAGAGTTGACCTTGCTTCCGAAAGTCTTTCACTGACTCAAGGTGCATAATCAATATGTTCATTAATATTATCTTCAAAACAGCGTTATTCTCAAATCAGCATCTATTCTCATTAAGTATTTCTTTTGAGGAATTCCCAAACCGAAAAACAATTTGTTGGAATTAAAACATTTGAAAATAGCATTACTTTGGAAACTTGATCATTATGAAAAATATTTCTTTTTGTTTCATTCGCATACAGGAGGGGCGATCATAAGGACAAGAAAAAATATATTCATTGCAACCGAAATTAGGTGTCAATAATGATGGTGTATGACGTTTACAATATATCGATACCATCTTTTCAAGACTGATTGAAATTATCAGTGTAGCAGAAAACCGAAAGCTTCGACGTAGTGCGAAAAATTTCGTTTAAGGCAAGACTCTAGAATCTCCCCCTCGCGATGGTGTAATATAGGTGCTACAAGTAAAATGACATCAATTTAGATGCATTAAAATTTTTGTTGCAAGGGTTTTCGTAGGTTTTAAATGTCTGAAGATTTATAAATCTTTAGCACTGTTTTCAAATGACGTTTTCTAGAGATATTCCAACAGGATTATAGTTCTTTATGATGAAAGAAGAGGCCATCGTTGCACCTATATGTTCTTAGTGAGACTGATGGTTGGTAAATAAGACTAGAAGTCATTCCAGGAATATCAATTTTTCGCAAAAATGGACTTCGAAGTTTCTTTACGAAAAATTCTTGTGTCTGAAAATTGACTCACAGTCAGAGGATATGAATATCAAACCTCCACGACATCTACCAACTTGTTTTCTCTAGAGACATCAATCATTGATTCTAATATAAGAATGTTTAATTGTTTAATTGACTTTCAGGAGATGTATAAGTTGGTGTATTCTTCAACCTTTTCAAGAACTTGTGTACAACAAATCGAGCAACATATTGCAATGAATTTCTCTCAGATTCAGTGATGGGCGATGGAGTTATTTCATCAAGCACAAAACCATCAAGTTTCTTTAAATGACCAAATAACAATTCACCAAAATGTATCAATACCAAATTGGCAGTAGCTAACGATAAACCATCAAGATAATGACAAGATGATGCTGTCACATTACCAGAAAACTCCTCGAGGAACTTCTCAGGGTCACTGGTTTCGTGAACATCAGCTGCTAGTCTGTTGCCAACTGAAATAAGTTCTTCGCTGATCAAACAAGAATACTGAGTCAAATGTTCTCTTGTATCCTTTTTCCAACAATCATTTTTTAAAACATCTTCACAAGAAGATTTTAATAGACTTGTCAATAATTATATCAATATCCTGTATAATAACAACATGTTTCTTTGTGATAATACGTTGCAAGCCAGAATGGGTCTTTTAAGTATTTTTGCACTTGTCACAATGCAGAAGTTCTACAACAGGAGATCGATATTTTCAAGATCATCCAGAAAACCAAGATCTAAGATATCTTCGTACAAACTAGTGCTCGCCATTTTATTATTTGTTAACTGCCAACGCTAATAAATTTTACACTAGCTGTTCTAGGTGCCTCTCCTTGTACTGGGAGGTCAAACATTACATATAGGAAGGGGAGGGGAGGGGGAAAGGTGGAGGTAAGGGCAAAGGATGAGTGAGAGTGAAATTTCATATTAGAAGTGCAGAAATCCTACTGTCATATTAGAAAGTTGTCAAAGTTGTTTAGTAAGGAAATGAAGATGGAGTTTGTTCTTTAACCCTTTTTTATATGGGCTTTTTTGGGCCCATTATCACGAACCAATAACCCCCTATTGATAACCCTATGCTATGCATACATATATACCAACTATATAACTTTAATTTTCAACCATACATTCTGCTTACCAAGCATTATTCCGCTGATATCAGCGTTTTCCTGATCAGAAAAACATAATGGCAAGTATAATAACATTTTACAAAAAATATTTACATGAATAACATTCATACAACTTCATACAACGTCTTATTATTAGAAACATAGTTTAGTTGATATGTACGGAATATTTGATAATTCACTGAAATCCCAGGTAGTACTTTTGACAACGGCATGCGTAGGGATAGTTCCAATAATTCAAATTTGACAGTTTTTTGAGAAAAGAGTCAAGATAGGTAGAAACTAAAAGTCACAGAAGGAAAAATTCATATTGCAAATGGTTCTGGAGATATTTAACGATTACTGATGGGCGGGGCTATATAGACCCCCCCCCCGATGTGAAATAGGGTTAAAGGGTCCAAAAAATGACCCTCCCAGAAAAAATAATTTTGGATTGGCCCTCATATATATTGGTTTCAACAATTTTGATTGATATCACTATCACTACCGGTCCTGCTCTTACAGATAATACCTCTTAAGAAAGATTGAACCTACGTGGTAGGGTCACCCGTGTTATCTGAAATGAATCATGAAACTTTGAAAAACAACATATCCTGCGTGACAGTCATTTGGATCTATAGAGGTGTCAGTAATAGGTGCATTGCTTGCTCAATATCCATGAGCCAAGTGGGGTAAAAACGCTCATTCAGACCAGGGTAGGTATCAGCCATTTCAAACACCGCAATAGTTTCCTAGATACTACCAATGATAGTTGTGAATTTCAATTAGCGACCGTACATGGGGCTCATTTCTTATTTAAATTTAAATTTCTATTTAAATCAAAAACTCTCTCCCATGAGTTATGTGTCAAATATTCTGCACTCAAACAATTTACAGCATCTACTAAAGAACGTTGAAACATACTTGTTTGCTAGTCATCATTAGGACTCATTATACCCTTAATAATACCCTTCTTGCAACTATAGAAGGCTTCTTAAGAAAGATTGAACCCAAATGGAGGTCAACCTTGTTGTTATCTAAAGTGAATCACGAAAAACAACATGTCCTGGGTGACAGTACTATAGCATCAGTCATCTTATCTTATCATTATCTCTAGAAGATGACAACCTGTAGAAAAGGCTTGCACAAAAATCATCGACAACATTGTTTTATCAGTAGACTCCACCTCGACCTCTTAATCGGCTTTCCACTGATTTAGCTGTTGAGTCAAACACTTTTATTAGAAACTTTTAATAGAACTCAAGCATTTCTGTTATGAAGGGTATGCGTGTGTGTGTCCAATGATTCTTGATGAAAATATGATGACGGATTCAATTCTTCACATCATAAACAACGTTTAAATTGATAAACAATGTATAAAGAAAAGGATAAGTTGTCAATACCAATAATCAAGTAGGTGCCAAAACTAAGGATATTTTCTAGATTGCTTATGGTACCGTCATCATCCATCAATATTTAATGAGAAAAGAGTCAATTTCAAAAAGTTATGAAATCATATGGCTAAGGATTATTGACATGGTCAATTTGAGAGATTTGGTGCGTATTTGACGACGAGAAAAGCCTTTTTGACACCACGCATGCATAATTAATGAGAAAATGTAACTTCCTGTCATTAGATTTTTTGCCTTCGGGTCTAATTCTGATCCTTACCCTATAGAGATCATATTCTGAAAATTTCAGCCTTTTCTTGACAATTTGCAGATTTTGACCAAAATTTTCTGCTTAGAACCTCAACTACGAGGGAAGAACCACTCCCTAATAGATGTGCGGGATTTTTCAAAATTCAATAGTATTTTTCTAAATCTTATTGGAAAACAATAGCATTATATGGAATAGCATACGAGGATTATTGTGAGTGATTTACCACTCACTCGCTCGTTTGCTACTTAGCATCCCCGTTTATTTGGCTGTTAGATATTGCATTGATTGTTTAGTATCTGAATGGTGAAATGATATGTCTTTGATTCCACAGAGAAATGGACATTTTTCAACAGACATCTCTCACTGAAATAAACAACATGTCGAAGTTAAGAACGTATGTCACCGTAAAAAACAAAATTAACTTTGAAAAATACCTCACCTTGGTAAGAAATATCCCCAATAGGATCGCTCTTACAAACTATCGAACCACACCTTGATGATTGAATCAGGCAAGCACGACAACATTTAACGATTAGATAAAAAATACCCGTTTTGCCCAGATAAAATCTAAAATTAGATTCATTCCTAATAAATTGCCCAACCTACTCGAACCTAAGATTGTCTATGATAAAAGAAATCGAGAAAACTATTATATGATTTTACTACCCCAATGACAAAAATTTTCTCTTTTGTTTTTTATAAAGCAACTCATTAATAGCTCAATCAACAGCCAATTATCTCAATAGTTAGCAATGGACCTTAGAGAGTTTCTGTTGAAAAAAACAAGAAATTACCACTAAAATTCTTTCTATCCTCTTTTTTCTCTTTTCCCCCTATTTTTTATATTATTAGTTACCTATTTTACATATATAAAATAAAGTAAGCCCTTTCGAGTCATCTCTTTCTATACAGCTCTCAATACTCCAAGGGATTTAATATTTCTGCATGCATTTTGAATATTCAATAAGAATTTCTTTGTGAAGCATCAATATTTTATTCAAACATTTATTCTATAAAATAAATCTTTTTTGCAACTTAAAGGGGATATTTATATATTAACACTCACCTACGCTCATATTATATTTTTTGAAAAACCGATGGACTTAGGTATATATTTTCAACGACGGAAAAACTGTTCGTTTTGATATTGAATGTCAATATGTAATCGAAAATGGCGAGCGTATTTTTTATATGATGCAAAAAAAACTTAGATGGTGTAACGGTGCCTGATAAAACAAGTATCCATAAGTAAAACTACCGATATTAGTTTTATTTAAGCCAGCCAATGAAATTTTCAACTCGCCTGCTGGCTCGTCGAATATTTATTGCTTCTCCTAGATAAAACAAATATTGGTAGTTTTACTTACAGATAATTGTTTAATATACAACGAAGGCCGAGTCTGATAATAGATTTATCACACACATATGAAATATTTCGAAAAATAAAAAAATATCTATTTTATTTACATAATTTCTCACTCAAAAGTTTCAATTTCATTTTACTTTTTAATTCTCAAATATAGGAAATGAGGGACAGAAAATATGCCAAATTTCTCTGGCATTTATTTTTCTGTGGTCAGACTATTTGAACGAAATATTTTGAATTGATGAAGTTTGGCATACAAATCTTCTCGGTAAGTAATTCTATGAAAGTTTGAAATGAATGGCTGTTTTTCAAGATTTTTTACAACTAAATTTTCATAGGTGCGGGTCATGCTTAGCAAAACTCAATAATGAAAAGCATCCTTATACCCCTATATATTCACATGAATGGAAAATTCGGTATTTACAAATCGAACTAAAGTAATAATCCGCCTTAAAAACTATATTTTGTATTGCTTTTATATGAGTTTCCTTATTATATGCCCTCATTTTTCTATACTGTACTAGCCGAAGGTTCAAAATGATATCAAGAAGACGTTCTTCAACCATGAAGGTGAACAAAATCTGAAAAGTAAGTTTTTTGTTTAACACTTTAAACTTATTAACTATTTAGAAGTACGTCTGCAGAATCCAAATTAATTGTTTTAGTACCTACCAATATTTCATTAAGTTAAAATCATTATTGTGCAAAAAAAAAAAAAAAAACTATTTGCCAAAGAAAATAAAATGAGGTGATTTTGATTTTTGTTATTTAAAAAAAAGCTATGTCATGAATGTTTTAAGAAATTATCAATTTTTATAATCTTTTTTTCTCCAACATTATCTAAACGGAAATGTATATTCTTACCAGCATGTATATTCTGACCCTCAACTCCCTGTAGATTTAACGCAACAGTTAAGAGCATGATGAAATACAAAAACAGATTTAACTTAATAATTATATTAGAAAAAAGAAGATATTTTTATGAAACAAATGAATCAAATACACGAAAATTTTAATTCACAAAAGCAGAAGAAATTATGAGAATACACTTCTTACGTTTATAAACTTTCTGTATTGTTCTATATTGATTATTATCGCAAATGGGAAGTGTGTGATGATATCTATTGTCCCGCACTTGCCGTAAAAGATAAATCGTTATGTCCGTAGTAGGGTCGGCTATTACCTAGTGATGACGTCAGGAGTAAGACATCACCATCAGTTATTCGACACTTTTACCTTATTGATTTATCTTTCGTGATCTTGATTTTTGATTCATAAATAGTAGCTATTCTACTCATTTCTGTGTTTTTTTTTATTATGTTTTTCCTATACGCATAGCGCAAATGTATTCGAACTTTTAACTCACGTCTTCGAATGTCTCTCATAAAGAAAAAGAACAGAAAGAATGAGCGGGGAAATATTAAAAAATGTATTTTTGTGCGGAACAATACATTTATCCGATATTGGAGAATCAGATATCACGATTTCTTCAGTGTTGCCAAAATGTTAAATGCTAGTAAGATTAAAAGTGACTTTGTGCGTATTTTTAACTATTCAATAGATTCTTATGCAAAAACTTAGTTTTTGCAATACCGGATTTCTTTCTTATTTTCTGTTTGGAGCATACATTATTTTGGAATAGTAGTTTGTGAGAAACTACTTAAATCCTTTAAGGTAGATACAAATGATACTTTCATTTTAAAAAGGTTACAAAACTGAGTGATGATATGATAATAAAAACGACAGGATTAGATTACAAATATCTTCTTACAAACAGATATTTAACCATATTTTACATGGTGGCATTACAGTGCGTCCAAGAAAAAATAAAACCCGCACAAATAATCTTAAAATCGTCGAGAAACGGCTTTTTGGTCCATTCCAGTATAAGAAGGGCACCAGTATAAGAAAGTGCATTTCAGAATTTTCAGATTTTAAAATGGATTAGATAGCTGGGTTAAACACAAAAATTAGATAAAAAAAAGGTATGTTTTCTATGATTTGGATTTCTGCTTCCCAAGTTAATAGAGGTTGAAATTGGCGAAATTGGCAAAATTGGTGAAATTAATGCTGTTTTTTTTGCAACTTTAAACAGGTATAACGCTTCACTGTCACATCAAAACATAGTAAACCATAACTTTTCTTCATCTAATTTTCATGCTTAATGCAGCTATCTAATTCATTTTTAAATCTGAATATTTTAATATGCACTTTCTTCTAGGGTGCTCTTTTTATACTTGGATGGACCAAAACCCCCCTCAAATAGGGTTTTCACGCTGAATTTTGCGGTAAAAATAGACATAATATCGGTCTCAAAAATCTATTCCAGGTCAAGCGTAGGACGACTAGTTGTGAAAAATTCACAACTAGTTCACGTTTCAACGCTATTTTCCGCGTGTTCTATTTGTTCAAAGGGTACACTCGTGGTAGTTTTTAAAGATCTTTCCAATTGTATAAACAGATTTAAAATTTGATGATTTTGAAAGATTTTGGGTCACGTGATCAATGTTTAGGACAATTTATCTCGAAAACATGTGGGGTCGGTCTTTTTTAGCTTGATCTTGCTTTGACCTACTTTTGCCTCTATCTTCTAATTGGGGCCTTCATTTTTGATAAAATTAGCACAGATATAGTTCCTAATACTATCTTTGCACTGCCAAAAGCATTTTCGAAAAACACTATTTCTTTACGCTGATTTTGTCACTCAAAGTGAAACCGAATGTACTTCATATTTCCCCAAATAATGGACCAACTTTTTCTCGATTGATTCTTTTTGATCTAGTATCTGCTAACAATGTGTCCTAAAAATTTCAGAACCACTAAATATCCGGAAGGGCCGTCTAGGCCCTAGGCCCTAGGCCCTAGGCCCTTTCGTCTAGACCTATTAATATAGAAGTATTAAGTATTAAGTATTAAGAATGAATACTGTACACAGTTTTACAAATAGATTACTTCTTAATATAACTAATTGCTTAGCATATCGAATGATTGTATGATAATTATCTAAGCCCTTTGCGAACAGATATGTGGAAATATTAATAAAAAGAATGTATGTTACTTATTGATTTGAAGTTATGATTTACGGTAGTATTTTATCTGGGACATCATGTATATGCATGTGCATTTTCTCCTTTAATTGAACGATGAGTCGGGACTAACATTTAATGTATATTTATGAAACTTGTTCTAGCTTATTTTTGCGTTCGAAAATGGTGTTTCAAAAATGGAATCGGTGTAACCTAAAATAAAAGGTCCTGATACATTTTGCAATTGTATCATCGTTCTACTGCAAATTCTATAATCATACTCAGTATATTATAAAATAGTGCCTATCTCTTCTATATATAAGGAACGTCGAGAATGAAGTGCTGGAACCATTACCAACTGACGACTTTATGAAATAGAAAATAAAAAAAATTCCGAAAATATTTATTTTCTGTTAATCAATATCTAATCCAGTAAAACAAAACACAAGTGAAGTAGAAAATCTCGATATTTCGTAAGCATGAAAAGCCCAGTTTTCGCTATGGCTAAAGAAAAAAGTCGACAGTAAATAAAGAGCAACAACAACAACCTCTTTCCATAGCCATAGTCATATGCAATGTTACAATTTCATGACATCAGCAATAGATTGACGTAAAATACTCGAAAATATAGGTAAATCACACAGAAAGGAAACAATGATTCAAGATTTCATTTAAACAAACATAGTTCCTTGCTTTAACATAATATAGCTTAAGGGAAGAAAGAAAAGACCAAATTTGGTAGCGATAAATGATTTCATTATTTTTTTCTACGACATTCTTTATATGCAAGTGTTCTTTTAGCTCAACGGAAGTTCCTAACATGTTTACACTGTCCTTAAATAGCATACATTTGCTTAAATGTTTGAACAATTTTCGGAATTGTTTTCATTTAATAGAGTGCTGCGTCATAATGAAACAATCTAATCTAACTTGTCATGCACCAGTCAAAGTATGCTTTTCTCCAGGAATAACATCGTTTATGCTAGTTATACGAAAACAAGAAAATTGAAAAACATAAAACAACAAAAAGTTCTCTTTATCAAGATGTTTATCATTTTTTTTAGTTCTGTGTTATCTTTAAATAAAAACTCATTGTTAATAAGACATTATGGATATAATTCTTTATTTGAAATATACTTGCAGTTTGCAGGTTAAAGAACTCTTTAATAGATTATCTATAATTTAACTTGGTATATAGTATATAGAGTTAATCAATAAATAATATAAACAATGTAATAGATAAGAAACCGTTTAATTCTAAATAAAAGCAAATTGATAATTTTTATAAAAAACGTGTTTTTTCTAGGGCTTAAGGTTTCCACAGATTTATGATATCTTTAATTTTCTAACTGCTTAATTGCCATTAGACCAAACCTGTGAAAATGTACTTTGACATGCTCAAATATATAAAGAAAAGTATTATCTGCATTTAAAATTGTGTCATAGAAACAACTATTATTATTGAATGAAGCTCCTTTATGATATGTCCAAAAATCGGAATTTGATTCTTTTCATAATCATTTGCAACACAACTTCGTCTCTAGAAACCATTCGCTTGGTTTCATCATCTATAAACTTTAATCAATTACAATCAAGCTTTGAATATTCAATTGTTGCTGTAACAATTCACTTTAGTTAGAAGCAGATTATATTTCAAATAATGTTCAAGTGGTCCCAAACATTTCTCATACGACTCAGTGTATACTGCTACAAAATATCTTCAATACTTTTGAGCGAAGAGTATTATGTAACTGAATAAAATATGAGTATGGATAATAATTGTAAAAAGGTTCCACTTATTACTAACATCCAGATGTTATCGTTTTGTTATTGGTATCCGTAAATGCTTATCAATACCAAATTGTTACTAGTATAAAATAGAATCAAACTCATTTACTAATTCGTCTGACTGTGTTTCACCATCGAGAAAATAACTTTCTCTTCGCGTTGTTCTCCAAGATTGTTCTTTAGAGATACATAATTGCATTTCAACAAATTTTTTTCCAGACACCTTAATCATTTTATTATATAATTTTTTCATTTCCACGAGTTTGCAGCGTTCTTTAACATGTTCATTCTCCAACTTTTCAGTTAACTTAACAAAACTTTTGCGAAATTCATCCACCATCTTTTGCACTTCCTTTATCTTTTGCGAATAAGTATCTAAAACAGAAGCTATTGTTAAGATATTGAGTAACATGATAAAGACAATTGACCTATTTGCAATTAGTGACGCCTTATTGGATTTCTTTAATATCATTTTTGAAACTGAAGAAAAATTGCGGTCAGAAAAAATCAACTTCTACATTTCAAATAGAAATTGTAACATTTTAATTCCACTTTAATTGACTATCTTAGCTAAATTATATTCATTCTTGTTTCAGCTTCAATTGTCATGAAGTTACGGTATGTTTTGTAAGTCGAGCCGAAATATGATGCTTTTTGATGCATATATGGCTTATTTTGGCTTGACTATGTAAACAAAAAGTATATACTTTAGAAAATTATAAGATTGAGGGTTATTCACTACACCAAACAAACATTGACAATACAAAAGTACGTAGAATCGCAATAAACACCCACAGTTCTATCGATAAATCTGTCATACAAATCAACCAAAGTACGGAATTCGAAGAAGCATGCCTAATAGAAATAAGACTACGAGGAGGAGATTTGTTACTTTTCGGATGCATCTTTAACAATAGTTTCTGATAGAATAACAAAAATCTGAATGAACTTCTCCGATGTATTGTAAAGAAGAAGTCTAGCCAGTTATGAATTGTTGATGATTTTAATTTACCAATTAT
>JAUKPT010002244.1:0-13552 GCA_032273505.1 Nanomia bijuga | reverse complement strand
TGTGTGTGGGAGCGAAGACTAACTCTTTGTCTGGAATTTTAGTGAGATCAGCTGCCCTTTGCTCTGCATTGGGGTTAGCTGGAAAACCATACTCTCGCCCACACTGAAGTTGGATGCATTCTGCAGCAGCTTTGGTAAGCTTTGATAACAACTTCATCTCAAGGTCCTCTGAAAGCATATCCACATTTCCAATTTTGGATTAGATGACATAATTTTTCAGGGTGTTAATTTTCCCCTGGAGTAAATCCTGGTGTAATTGAGGGAGGATCTCCTTTAATTCAGGGGTAGTTACTTTTTCGACCGCATGAAGAAAGGGGAAGACAACATAGTGATTGAAGTATGCAAGGAGTCTCTGCTCTGAAATAAACACTTCACACTTCAAGTAAATCCTGCATGCTTGTGCTAATAAATTGTCTGCTGGTGTTTCTTCAAGCAGTTGTTCAAGAATTGGAAGTGCTTGTATGATAGCATTAGCACAAGAGCCAAGTTTGCAAAACCGTCTCTCTTTATACAGAGTTAACTTACGGTCCCATCCATGTTCAATACACAGCCTCTCAAAGGGAACTAATAAGGAGCAGGAATTAGCACTACAATCTGGAGTTACGATTTTCAAAAGAGCTTTCATACCTGCTTGGACTACTGTGGAATTTCTGAAGTAAGATCGCAGACTTGGGTTGACTTTTTCCATCTCACCAAGAAGATTCAATGGAACTTCCAGACAGTTAGTCAATACCTTTAAACTTGCTCTGTCAATCCCTGCCACTGTATGGTTTTTGCACAATACGTGTATGGGAACATGTGTAGATTGTTAACGTTCAGCTACACCTTCACCAATAAAATGATTCTTCGAAACCGAATCAGTAGAAAGGAAAGGAAAGTTACCTTTTACAGTGCTATCAAGAAGACAATGCAGTGTTATTAAGAATCATTGTAATTTGACAATATCTAAAAAGTTTTATGGAAAATCTTGAGATTTTTCACTAACATTAGTCAATTTTAGCCCAAATGTAACCATTTTAAGACTCTTGAGAGACCAGAAAAAAGCCCAAAGCATCCCATAACCTACAATCTTAAGGTTGTCTTACTTCTATGTACCAATTTTAAGCCAATGGAGACAATCAAATAACATTTGGAGAGTAAAAGATAGCATTTTGGAGATTTTTGACTAATTTTCATCAATTTTGGCTCTAATTTAACCATTTTTATCCTTACAGAATCCAAAAAAACTCTGAAAACCAACCAGAAATTATTATATCAAGGCTTTGTCTCCTATATATAAGCAATGATAGTTATTTTGTTCATTCTAACCCTGGAAAAGAAGTGTAATCTACCATATTCCAAATTTCATGCCACATATTTGGTCAAAAACAGCAAAAATACGAAAAATGCCCCCCACAGCCCAAAAATAACTTTTTTTCAAAAATTCTTTTTTTTCCTATCTAATATCATTCTAATGAAGAGATTAAGTTTGGTGCAAATGGATTTTGAAGATAGACCCCTAGTACTGCCGCCCTATCTTTAAGTGGGGTATCACCTAACCAGGATCATAAAGTCTTAAAGTATTCTGTGAATCTTACAAGAAATAAAATGATAGAATGATGAACGCTGCACTCATGTCTAAATGACCATATAATAAGAACTGGAAAGTTACTATAGAATCAAATATACTTTTTTATTCAAACGTAAAACTGATATTAATTAATAATTTATGATATAAAGAATATGCAAGTGTATGTTTCTTTTCTAAAAAGAAAGATTTTGACCACATGAGATGGAAGTTTTATTTACAAATCAAAACATGGACGAATGGAGGAAATGTTTTGACATGAAAAGTTGAATTGTAGAAAATATGAGTTGACTTGGCTGCCAACTTGAATAACTTTATTTTTAATGTATCTGAGAGTGATAGTGATACTTATTTCTTTAAAGCTTTGGCAATATTTTTTATTTTAAAGATGAGATTATTGAGGTTTTAAATGATAAAAAATATGTATTACATATTTGGCTTTTATTCAAACGTTATCATTTGTTGTCCAGAGAAATATTTTCTGAATCTACATATCTTTCTTTTTTCCAGGTTGCTAATTTATTAAGGCTTCCATTTTCTGGAGATCCCCTTATTACGTCCTGCCCTTCCCAAACCATGTTGATTCAGATTGATAGTTTTTAATTGTCTTAGGACATATACTGGGTGTATGCAGTATACAACCTTAAAAGATTATTTTGGCACGTAAATTCCTTAGTTTTGGAAACTTGTTATATCCTCGTGAAAGCAGAAAGATCAACTTAAATTTTGACAGGTCACTTTAAAATATTCAATTTAGTTGAATATTGCCGCGTTAGAGCACTTTAAAGGAACAACCAACTATTCGAAATACTAGAAAAAAAGGCTAAAACGAGTGTATTAAATTAATAGGAAGCATATGTGACTTATTTCATTCAAATTTGCTTAAATTCAATTGAATTTCCTTAAATTTACTTGGTGGTAATCTGAAACAAAAACTGTACCCGCATAACAATATTCTTAAATCTTAAGAGATCTTCGTAATTTCTTTTAAAGAGTATGCAATAATCTTGACCGAGAATTGATTCAAATAGCGTTTGATGGGATTTTAACTTGGGAAAGAGGATGCACAGCAGTAAGATAGCGTGCATTTTCAAATAAATAACTATTAAAATTGCTATAAAAATAAATGAAAGTGAAAAATTATATTTTCTCTTTTTCCTATCCCCACGACAAAAAAAAAGAAAACCAAACAAAAACTTAAGGTAAAAAAAACTTGTTGAAACACTAACTTTAATACCCTATTTTTAGCTATTTTTTTAGTATTTCTAAATGTTGATTTTTTTCTTTAAAGTACTCTTTAACTCGTCAAATATTTATCCAAATTTAAAAATTGACCCATCAAAATTTATGTTTATCTATCTTCTTTTACGTGTTCATTAAAGATTTTTAAAACTCAAAAATATTTATACCAAAATAATCTTTTAAAGTTGTATACTTTTTTTTGGGACACCTGGTATTCTGAGAAAATATATAATGGCAAATCTTTGAATTATTTCTGTAAAACATTTTGACACCCTTCTTCCCTCTACCCTCTTGTCCTTTCCTGGTAGAATTTCTCTAGCAGTTTTGGTCTCTCCACCTGGAAAAGGTTGGATTGTTATTCTATTTATTTGCTCTTTGTACATTTGCTGTATGCTTTAGTTATAATGTTTAAGAAATTCATGTTATGTCCTATCCAATTGATCTTTCTATCACTGGAAAACCTTCGCCACGAGTAGAACATCCCCGTAGTGCAGGAAGACCAATGAATGCTAATCGCGCAAGAAGCATACAATCTGATATATTTGGTACTAAAGCAGAGACGAGTCTGGACAACCGTGCTAAATCTGGTACAAACAAAAGCACAAAACCAACAAATGTGAAATCAAATGTGAAGTTTAAAAATGGAGAGGTGAGAAATATTTTTGGTGTATTACTAACTGCTTTTCATGCAATGTTAACTCTTTATTAAATGAAATTGCATTATAAGTTATTATAAGTTATTATAAGTTATTATGAACATTGATGATGATAGCTGAATGAATTTATATGGATTAGATAAGCTTCTTGCACCGACCGCAAAAGTCTAGATAAAATGTAATCTAACCTAAACATAAAAAGAACAAATTAACCAAACAGAACACAAATAAATAAATCAAAGATAGCATGTTAATAACACAACAGACAGGTATGCTCGTAAACCCATCATCCCCCCCTTCGAAGTTCCTTCATATAATGTTATTTTTCCTCAATCAATCGAACAGATTTGTTACTTTGACGTGTAAAACGACGAAGTATATTTGGTGGGCTGGTATTGTTCATAGTAGGAATTATTATATTAGTTGGATAAGGCTCATGTACAATATCACTAGCTCTGTAGAATGCATATTACTAGGCTCTGTACGATGAATATCAATAGGCTCAGTACGATGAATATCAATAGGCTCTTTACGATAAATATCACTAGGTTCATGTCCAGTATTGGCTTTACTTCTGGTTGGTTGTAGGAAGCGACGATTTTGTAAAGATACACAGTTACTGCCCTCAATCTTCACTACATATTGACGGTGTAGTTTTACTTCCATTATTACTTCTGCCTTGTCCCATTTACGATTCCTTATGTTTTGGCAAAGAACCTTTGTGCCGACTGGTAGCTGGGACAGTGGTTTTGCATGTTCATCACATTGCTGTCTCACAACGTCCATCTTATTCATCATCGCTTCTCGTTTTGAGATATTACTGGACCAGTTGGGATCAATGTGGTATCTCTAACGTGGAAGAAGTATACCATCTCCCGAGTGCAAGTTCGGCGGGAGACTTTCCACCCTCTCTAAGTGGGGTATTGTGGTGTTGAAAGAGTGCCAATGCAATCTCGTCGGTATGGGTTTCACCACATTCCCTTAGATTCCCTTTCTGACTCCGCACAGCTGTTAGATTGTGCATAGTAAGCAGACGAGACCCCAACTTTTACAGAAAGCACCAAACTCTGATGACTTAAATATACTAGTTCCATCTGCTGATAGCTCTTCAGTGACACCCTTGAGTGTCTTCTCCGCCATTATGCGAGATGTAGGCAGTGTATTGAAAAAGACAACCTCGAACCAGCCTTTTAACCGACAAGCATATGCTAGGTATTCCTTGCTGTTGTGGTTGAATACATCTGCAACAATCTGCTGCATGTGGAATTCAGGAGGTGGAGTTCCAATGAGTGGCTCCTTTGGATTAGATTGAGAGTTCTTTCTGCAATCGTCACATTTAGCTGCAATATTGTGGATATCCTCATCAATATTGGGCCAATAAACAGAGGATCTGGCTCGGCTTATCATAGATGTGACTCCCTGGTTGGCCCTGTGGAGATTGTCTAGTATAGTTGGTCGCAGACTCTTTGGCACAACGATTCTAGGAGACCTAGAGTCGAAATAATACATCAACAAGTTGTCCACCACTGATAGGCGTTCACGTACATTAAAGTAGGGTCTTATTTCTGCATCCTCACATATTTGGGGCATGACAAATGAACCTGAGGTGACCTTGTTTAATAACAACTGATATTGTTGATCTGTTTTGGCAGCTGATATGACATCAGATGATGAGATGACAAGGTTGGATGCTATTAGATTGTTAACAGCAGCTGACACACACTGCTCTACTTCTGCAATGTCTTGGATGTCAATGTCTGGTTTATCAGTTGGATTGTGTGATAGGGAATCAGCACCTGTATGCACCTGGGATATAGGTGATGGTGAACGAGAATGGTAGTGTCCTTTCTTTGAATTTCACCAGCTGTGGGTTTTCAATATCACACCCAAGTTAAGATCGTTCAGGATCTTCACTAAAGGTTATGGTCAACAACTACTTGGAAGTGTGGATCACCTGCAAGATATAACTTAGCTTAGCTTAGCTTAGACTGTCATAAATCTGTTCACATATTTTCGTATTGCTGTCTTCGAATGGGTTTTTCAGATGTTCATCCCAAAAGACAGGTTTTCCATTGTGTTGATGTGAAGTTTTCAGCAGCTCACGGAACGGTTCCATGAGAGGCGACAAAGCAGCAAGAGGGGAAATTGATTAATGAGCCTGAACCAAGAGCGAATGTCGGTGATGCTTGGCTGGTCAGGCATAACATAGTTCCTAATGGCAGATGTCGTTTTATCGCTGGGACGGAAAGAATCCCACCCAAGTGTGTATCCAGTTATCTCCAGTTGTTTCAGACTAAACTGGAATTTATCAGGGTTCTATGTAATCTCCTTCTGTGCACTAAGTATGATGAAATCAAAGCAATGGAAAAATGATTCTTCTATATTGTAGTCGTATAAGCATATATCATCAAATATTTTTCTCTCGCATGGTACACTGGCAGTTATATCGTCGTATTGTCTTGTATATGCGTCACCGGATGAGGAGTGGCCTTGGGGTGCATGTAGGTATTGATATCTTCCCCAAAGTGTATTGAATGTTGTTAATGGTATGCAGGAGTTTGCTAAGGGTATCTGATGGTAACCATTGAAAGCATGTATGATATGGTATCGTTAAAACAGCTGGAAATGGTGGTTTGGTATAATGGACTTCCCTCTTACTATATTTATTTAACGGTTGAAAGTCAACTGTCCTTCTCAGTGTGCCATGTTTCGTCACAACTACCATAATGTTAGTGCAGAATCCACACAGAGAAGAAACAATTTATAAAGTTTCAGATATATAATTTTCATGAATAACCACACACCAAACTTAGTATAAGACTAATCAACAACCCTATTTATACCCATACCCGAGTGACATCATATGACTAAACAGAAAACATAATGCCTCTGGGCTGGCCACACCTTCCAGTCTAAAAGATACTGACAAACAACAGGAATGAGTCAGCATAGTTTATACAGAAAAGTAGCCCAGAGACGTGGACAAATAACAAACAACAAATAACAATAACAAGACAACAAGATACACAGATAGATATAAAGTTGCAACAAGGAATACAGATACAAACAAAGTAAGCAATACTATTTACATTTACTATATACATATTGTACACCCTTACACATACGCATGCACCAGTCTGTCCTGGTGCCTTGTGGAACCTTTCTAATGATACCTAATGACTCATCTTCATCAAGCTGTTTTTTCACCTCTTCACGTTGGTGGTAAAGAAACCGGGAGTGGAATATTAGCATGGTATGGCTCATTTGGCTCAACAAGTTGTATTTGGATTTCATTGCAATCCATTGGTACCAACGAACTGGTATTAAAGGCAGTATCTTTGAAAGCATTGTGTAGCCATTGCTTTAATATAGGGATATTATCAATGGTGGCTGCAAATGGTAAAACTGATGGATGACTGGGTAATGACCTATAAGGCATATCTACAGTGCTGTCTTTCACTCCATTGCAGTGGGTAATTGGATTATCTGAATTGGTAGCTGTGATATCATCAATCTTTTCAATTGGGAAATTCTGATGTATCATCTTCTTACATGCAAATAACGTGAGAAAAAGCATATTGATGCCCTCTATGATATACACTTCTTCAGCTATTTCAGTGTCATTGAAATATAAAAATATCTTCAACGTTCTTAATATCTTGATATGACCACCTCCAACATGTTTAATCTCTTGTTGTGATGGTTCGATGATGTATGACGGTATGTCTAGAGCTCTAAGAAATGAGGGTCCAGCAACACTAAGCTGAGCACCTGTATCAGCAACACAGATAACCTCGACGTATGGGCCTTACTGTTGTAACCCAGATGATATATGTACAGATGGTAATGCTGATACCACTGATACCTGTGATATAGAAGAGGAGGATATGACTGGTGAGATGATGACGACACTAGCATATAGAGATTCAGAAGAAGCTGTTTGGTTATAACTGTTAGTAGTCTTACTGCTCTTACAGACTTGCTGGAAGTGATTGAACTTATGACATTTTATACATTGCTTCCCTCTTGCGGGACTCGTCTGGTCTTCATGATGTTTGTATCCACAGTTACCACATGATTGTACGGTTTGTGGTGGATCAGGTCATCTAATAGCAGACAGTTATAATTACTTATGGCTGCAATCATTTCATCATCTGTCAGTCCTGAACTATTAGTGGTAGCTCCATCAGTCAAAGACTTATTGTCTCTCTGAGCCGCTTCATATGTTTCACAGTACACTGTGAGAGATGTAATAGAGTTCAAAGTATCAGCTCTCTGTAAAACTTCTTGTTGAAGGACTTTATCATATAGACCAGACCTTAACCTTTGCATGTGGTAATCTGTTAAGTTGTGGGCTGGATCATAAGAACAGGTGAAACCACAGTCAAGAGCGTGATCACAAAGACGAGTGAGATATTCGGAAATAGTTTCTGATTCATTTTGTGATAGGCTATGGAATTCCTTATGATATACAACTTCGTTACTGGAACGTTGGACGATAGTTCGAATAGAATTAAGTGCAGCATCAAGAGTCATAGAGTCCCAAGTTGATGAGTAATTGAAATCTATAGCTCACTTTAGAGGTCTATCCATATGTAGTCTGAGTTGAAACACAATCTCTGCGTCACTGTACCCAGTGAGCTTCTTATAGGCCAGACCTCCATTATTTCATAGTGACCCTCAGGGACCTTCACATGCTTGACCTGTGCAGGTGTAGGTGTAGTAGCAGTTGGTGCGGTGGGAGGGGGGGGGTCACCACCAGCATAGTCTGTAGTACCAAGGCTAGAACCAGAAGCTTCATTTGTTTGTGCAGCAGTTCGTGCAGCATTCTGGGCCTGTTGGATCTGTAATTGGAGTTGCAAGAGTTCTTTCATCTCCGCAATCTGTGCAGATAGGTCAGAATCAGTCATATCTGTATTCAATTACGCAGTGCCATGAATGAATTGATATTGATTAGATGAGCTTCTTGCACCGACCGCAAAGGTCTAGATAAAATGTTATCTAACCTAAACGAAAAAAAGAACAAATTAACCAAACAGAACACAAATAAATAAATCAAAGATAGCATGTTAATAACACAACAGACAGGTATGCTCATAAACCCATCAATAGCTCAACCTTTTTATCAGAAATTTATGTGAATTTGTGTGTTTTTGGTAAAATGATTTTCCATCATCCATTGTTAGGAAATTCGCTCTGAACCCTTTTGGTCATAAGGATAGGATGCAGACAAAAACAAATTTTAACATTATTTCTTTTTAACATTGAATATGATAATGATCTTTTAGTCTGCTCGTTCAATTGTATCAAAATCAGAGTTGGAAAGTATAAAAAAGTTAACAAAAACTGCACCCAAGGAGGTATGTTTATCATTTCATTTTCACTATATAAAACAAAAGAACTGGCAAAATTAATGTTTGATGTGATGATTTAAAAAACTTTTTATAGCAATTGTGTGATCAATTTTATTGATTTCTAATGTAATAAATGTTGGAATATATCGGAAATTGTATTGGGAGGCTATTGTAATATTCAGGAGTCAATATCACTTCTGATAGCATGTTAACATAGCGACAGGCAACTAGGGTCGAAATGTATATAAGTTAGAAACATATCATGCTTCTATCATTAGTACTAAAAAGTATTACCCTCTTTTTACTCTTCCTGCTATATACATTTTTTATAATTATCATATAAACTTTATATAATAGACATTTTTGAGTGCGAGGGTCGTCAACAAAATTAGTTTTTTTTCATTTACCAAGCGAGATTTCTAATTTTGCTTTTAATATAATATTCTTAAGATGTTTTTTCTATTGTACCACCTAATTTATTTAATAGCCCACCAAGAAATTAGGGTTTTTTTTTTATAAAAAAACTTCAAAATTTAGATTTTTAATGCAAAATTCACACTTCATCATTAAAATGTGCTTTTTTAAAAAATTTAAGCATAATAAGAAAGAATATACTTTATAGAAGCTGTTTGATAAATTAAGTTGCAAATAACATAAATTTTTAGTCAGAAAACAAAGATTTTATTTGTACAGGCAAAACATTTTTTACATATTTTGTAACTTGTCGATCACTAGTCAAATTTTGGCTATTAAACGGGAATAAACGAAATCTAATTTTGAACACTAAAAAATGCTTTTGAATATACAACATGAAAATTAAAATCTGAAAAATAAGTAAAGCGCTATAAAATGATACACACGCATTTTGACCATTGCCTTATAAGTATTGTGTTTTTTTGTAACTGTTAAATCTTTATGCATTTAATCTGAACTAATTAAGTTTGATTTATTAATTCCTTTTGCATTACATACCTTTTTATAAGTTATATATGTGCAAATTTCTGAAAATTTAGTGTTATTGTAAAATCCATTTTGATAAAATGAATCTTTTTTTTGATAAACAGGTTTTTTTCATATTGTTTTTTCAAATTGATTCCGTTCTCAACTTTTGAATGGGTTGTGTTTCAGGAAAATACTGCAAGAAACAAACATTGGAACACTGGTAATATTCACTGGTGATATTTTTCTATATTTTCATTAACATGATGTCTAATATTTTTTCAGGAAGCAGAGCAACTTGAATATGGTGTTTATGAGACATCAAGGAAAGCGGCACCAAAGGGGTAAGTGTTTCTCAACAGAGATCCTGAATTTAGAAAGTCCTTAAAAAAGTTTCTAATGAGCCTTTGATCCTCTATATTATCACTGACTATCACTGCGTCTACCTATCTTAAAGCTGAGTTGTACTAATGTTGAGTTTTAGTTGTTGGTTTAAACTAGGATTTCTTTGGTCCCTCCAAAAATTTGAGTATGAGCATCCCCGAACCAGCTAGCCCCACCCAAGCCCTGCTCTTCATTATATATAGTATAACCATTAACATTGCTTTTGGTAAGAAAAAAAATCAAAAGCCCAGCACGTTTGGGTTAAGTAAAAAACAGTTAAACAAAAAATTGAGTGAAGATAAGCCAAGTTTATAGTTTGTTACAACTAAAATTTAAATGTTTTATCCATTACTGTTTGTAACAGCAATTATAAAATTATAGAATTATAAAGAAAGTCATTTTGATAGGAAAAATTATTTTCGTGCAAAATTTTACAAATTTATTTAAAGTCATTCTATCAAATCCTTGATCTAATAGTTTCTTATGTAGGTTTGTTGTATATATATATCTTGTCAAAGAGAATTAGTAGGGGCTTTTCTGTCAAATTGCCAAATCTGCATGAAAAGTTGTGTTTCATAGAAATTTCTAAGGAAATTAATTCACTGAATAATTATTGTTTTCCAGTGTCCCACAGCTATCTTTAGATGAAATTACTGGCGAAGATGATTTGGTAAGTATTTACAGCTTTAATATTTTTGTAATTGAAAGAAGAATTTGTTTGGTCCCTTTTTTAGCTTAAGGTAGCAAAGATTTGGGACCAAAACCCGAGAGGAACATTGCATGTTTTTGTACGATTTGGTAAATAAAGAAATGATATTATATATTTTTTTCATTTTAATCTAATTCATTTTTTCTTTTCAGTCCTACACAAAAGCAACTGAAAAAGATAATGACCCTACGAGATTAGATTCAGTCAGGTAATTACAATGTTTTAATCATTCTTTCAGGTTGTAAGCAGAACCCCTCCTCCCCCCCCCCCCCCAGAGTGGGCACCCCCTTTTTTTGAAGGGGGGCTGACATCTTCCGAAAATGGCAAGGAGTTTAGGAAGAGGGAAGGGGGGCTGACATGTCAAAAAATTTCAATTTATTAAAATTATAACTATAGATTACTTCTAATTAGTGTTAAAATTCTCTTGTATCTTTAACTTATCAACTTTTAGTCTGTTTTTAGTATGTTAAAATGAGGAAAATGAGAAAATACAAAAAAAAAGTGGATTCTTTGCAGTGGTATAATATGAGAAAACACTATATACCCTCTGCCCACTATATACCGTAGCTTATTCAAGAGAAAAAAAAATACAAGGAAGGAAGAAGATTATTCGACGTACCGGTAAGTGAACACTTCTCCACGTCTTCTCGATCAGCGACACAATGAGGATGGGAGGCTGTGTGTCGCACGTGACGTCGATTCCACCGACGATGTACAAGTGGTCATGTAGGACATGCGAAGAATGAGAATAACTAAAACGAAGAAAAGTAACTAGATTGTAATACTCATATAATAAATTACTATTATATAAAGAGATTACCTACCATAAACCCCCAAATAAACGTCTCCGGCGTTTATTCAAAATTTTCGATCTAAGGGGGGGAGGACTTACCCATATGTTATAAAAGTGATGATTTGAAATTAAGGAATTTTTGCAGAAAAAATTTAAGAAGATATATTTAGGTAGAAATTAAATACCTACCGAGGGGCAATTATCTCAGAAGAAGTTTCAATAACTTTACTACTTCCTTCTTCCTGAAATCAAACATCAAAATTATGATTAAAACATGATTTAAAGTTCTGCTTTGATAAATATAACATTTTCCATATTTTCATAGTTGATTAAAGAAACTTTCTGGGAAATCATCCAGAAAGATCTCTTCAAACTTGAATGGTCCCCCTGCTGGAACCCTGCTAGCACCCTGCTAGCACCCTGCTGGTACCCTGCTAGCACCCTGCTAGCACCCTGCTGGTACCCTGCTGTAACCCTGCTAGCACCCTGCTAGCACCCTGATGGTACCCTGCTGGAACCCTGCTAGCACCCTGCTAGCACCCTGCTAGCACCCTGCTGGTACCCTGCTGGTACCCTGCTGGAACCCTGCTAGCACCCTGCTAGCACCCTGCTGGTACCCTGCTGGAACCCTGCTAGCACCCTGCTGGTACCCTGCTGGTACCCTGCTTGCTTAAAATATGATTATTTTACAGATTTCCACTTTTTGGGAAATATTGGGAGAGACAGTTTGGAATCGCAGGAAAACCTGCTTTCAAAGAAAATCTTCTATCCCTAGATAATAAGTTTGTGAAAAAGGGTGAGACCAACTAGGATGTCAAACAACAACGAACGAAATACGAATGTTACCTCAAGAGCAATAATGGTGAGTTGACTTAATACACTTTGATGGTGGGATAACCCTCCGAACAGCACTAAACAATTATTCCATGTATCCATCGTGTGAGTATGACAGGGTTTTAATGCACCGCCTAAATGTTCCTAGATACGAAAACAAAACAGTCAACAAATATTTCTACAAATCTGTAGGTTTCCCCTTCGTATTAAATTGACCAGCAGCTCTGTGAGTTTTAACATGCCAGGTAACTATGGGGTCCAATTTATTTTTGTAAATTTAGGTTTGCTGATTACGAATATAACCAGTGATCCGGATGATTAGGAAGCTTTTGGCCCATTCCATGCAATAAAACGGGCAACCCTAGTCTAGTAGGGCTGAAAATAAGCGGGCGTAGAGCCTAAAAAAATGCTCCAAATTTCATGGTGACGCTCCAAATCAGAATTTGAAGCGTCATATTGACGCTTCAATCTTTTTATAACACATTCTCAATTCTTACGATGCACTAGTTTACATTACCTTCAAGGGGTTTGTATCTACCATTTTCAATAAGTGCGAACATATGATATTGTAACTTATTATAAATTCCTAAATTTCGCATCAAGATTGATCTCTGTATCGGGCATAAAAAGAAGATGTAAAAAATGGTATAGTTTGCTATGTTTGGATTTCTACATCCCGAGATAATTGAGTTTGGAATTGGCGAAATTGGCGAAATTGGCAAAATTATGCTGAATAAGCAGTGTTTTTGGAACTGTACACAGGAATAAAACCTGATCATTTGATCCAAACATAAACAAGCAATCTAGAAGTAGGACTCGTAAGAGATAGGGATATATATAGATAGAGATGGATAGCTAGAGATGGATAGATGGATAGATATATGGATAGTTGATGGATGAATAGATAAGATGGATGGATAGATGGATAGATGGATGGATAGATGAATAGATAGATAGATAGATAGATAGATAGATAGATAGATAGATAGATAGATATATATGATAGATTTGAGTTAACATGAATTCAAACTCAAGAAAATTAACGAAAACATCAAATTTGGGCTATTTTGGGCC
>JAUKPT010002243.1:0-13553 GCA_032273505.1 Nanomia bijuga | reverse complement strand
GATTACTCGTGCGCCGAGTGGTTATATGTAATCAACCACTCGGCGCAGGAGCTGTATGATTACTCGTGCGCCGAGTGCCACTCGGCGCAGGAGACACAGCGTTAATTAAATCGTCTGATTGGCTCGGAGACAATTGATCGTCCAAAAGGTGTGCGTCTTGAAAATCGTTCTATGTCTGCTAACTAGACAGATAAGCGTCTTTTTACAACATCAATCGCACGATCAAACAAAATATTTATGCTTTAACTAAACATTCTCATTGCGCATCATGACAACAGATTCTACTTCCCGTTTCTTCTGAATATACTTCCTCGATGGATCTTTCACAATCCGTGATAAATATTCATAGTTGATGGCTCGTATTTCTTTGCCAAGCGGTAGTCAAAAATCATTCATGTCAAAAAGAGAAAACCAACAGCTAGAATATTGCGAATAACGTTCCGCAATACGTTAAACAAACTAACTCCGACGTAATATCTAAATAGAAAAACTGTACTCATGAGAATATATAAAGTACATAAGACAAGATTCGATAAGACATAAGGACATAAACTTGGATCAAACAAACTTTGCGCACATACTCAATTTGCATCTATAAGATTTAGTTAAGTTTAAAGGATGAATCTAACTGTTATTACAGAACAAAAAGACTCGAGTGAGTTTTCTAAAGGTATGTTTTAGTTGTTCAATGCGTATTTTTGTTAGATACTGATGAATTATGATTTGACTGCCTGGGATTAAATGTCCAAATAAATAGCCATTTTTGTAATGAAATAGAAACAATTGCGATTGGAATATTACTTTAGACTCAAAATATCGTTTGACAACTTGCCCAAGTATCTAAAATTATCAATTTAAAATCACTTTGATTGGCACCAAACTATTCTGTTTTTAAAAAGCGTGCCATTTTAAGCGTACAATTCATGATTCTTTTATAACGTTCACCAACATGGCTGATATAGCTGCGACACTAATGACATACTATCATATCACCAAAAGTGCACGCTTTTTCCATACTCCAGAACCATGTATAGAGGGATTTCAAATGTTTACATCTTGCCTGCAAAAACTGCTTAGTAGTCTCGTAACTATTGCATTTCTAAGAATTTATTGG
Organism: Nanomia bijuga; assembly: GCA_032273505.1. Taxonomy (NCBI): domain Eukaryota; kingdom Metazoa; phylum Cnidaria; class Hydrozoa; order Siphonophorae; family Agalmatidae; genus Nanomia; species Nanomia bijuga. Next base: position 12,439 of record JAUKPT010002243.1, on the reverse strand, counting down.
ATATCACGATTGCACTCTTTTCACTTATTTGGTTTAAATTCGACAAGCTCATTTACATTAGGAGTGGGCTGTATGGATGCGAAAAATGAAAAATGAATAAAATACCGTGGTAAGTATTTATTTAGATTAAATATAAACATTTTTTTCATCTGATCGTTCAATAAAAAGAAGTGCCAGCACTTCGAAGAAAAGATGTCGGTTTTTGAAAATTAGAAATTTTTGCCGCCATTTTATAAGATGTTGCAACATCATTTTTTCTTGTTTTTGGTATGGATTTGTAGTCCTTAATGTTGTGAACACTTAACAAAAAATCGCATGTGTAGAAAACCTTATTGTGAACAAAGGAGCAAAATTTTCATTAAAAACTCTAAAAATCGAAGCTTTACAACCATTTTAGAAAAAGACATGCAGTCCTTACTGTTTTCAATTTTTTCCAAAAAAATACATTTTGTGGAAAGTTCTTGTTCTTGAGATAATTTGTCAAACGTGCGAGCCATTTGAAAAAAATTTGTCGATTTTCGAAATTCAGAAATCTTTACCGCCATTTTTCAAGAAGTTTCAATATCATTATTTCTTGTTTTTGGTATGGACACTTTACAAAAAATCGATCGTGTGAGAAGCCTTTTTTTCATGATATTGACGAAAAACTGCTAAATGCTAAATCTTATGAAAAATTCGAAAAATCGAAGCTTTGCCGCCATTTTACAAAAAGATTCGCCAATTCTATTTTTTGATATTGACCATGCAGTTTTAGTTTTTTTGTATCATTGTCCAAAAACCGCATGTCGTGGAAAGTTCTTGTTCTCGAGATAATTTGAAAAAAGTGCAGAATTTTGATAGAATTTCATATCTTTAAAAATGGCGGCAAAAATTTTGAATTTAAAAACTCGACACTTTTCTTATTTAACGATCACATGAAAAACAAAAATTTATTTTGGTCGAGCTACATGTTATAGAAACTAAATAAATACCAACCAGCATTTTTCTAAATTTTTCTTCATACAGCCCACTCCTATTTACATGAATGCAAATTATATTTAATTATTTCATAATCTCCCTTTGCAATATAAATATGCAGTCAGGAACTGCATTTACGACATTTAATTGATCAAAGGCGTTAACTCTAATGGTAATTTTGTTTCTAATAACTATCAATAGTAACCATTCTCCTACGTGGTTTTAGCATGAAAAGTGTAAACAAAATTACTTCACGTAAAATACGTCTATAATGTAATATCTCGAATGTTCGATTATTTGCTTCTGAACTTCAGGTCAGGGTTTTTTAACACAAAATTCAACGGATTGGCATAAAGAGGACCTCCATCGAAAATAAATTCATCAAACTACATCCTGTTGCTATTTGGACTAATTTAGAGTCATCAGCCCTGAAGTTGCAAGTACAGAGAAGCTATGAGAACTTTCAAGGGGCCAGTTTACACATGCACTTTACCTACAATGACATTAGGTTGTATCTGCTTAGAAGAAAGATCCAGTCGGTAATGTTATTAATTTCTGCAGAAATGAAAGATCAAAAACCAAACACGAAAATGCAATCAAATTTCTTTATGGACATACTCATTCATTGTAGTGGATTATGTGCGTCAGTTACATTTCTGAACACTAAATCTCTTATGTATTAAAATGTTTCACTTACTGCCTAATTTGCTATCGTTTACTTCTGATGATTCAAACGATTTATGTCACGACTTTCCAAATGTGATTAATTCATTCTCGACCCTTCCAGTTTCCAAAACCCGTACTTGAGACGCATAATTCCTCGATGATCATCTCCAGCGGACATTTAATCATTTCATTCTTTTCACCGAGACACTACCCGGAACTCGACAATGTGATTCTCAAAGAAACACTTTTTATCAGAGTTTATTGAAGGATTTCAATGAAAACAATCAATGAACAAGTAATCATTCATCGGCAACTTCTCTTTAGAGATCTCTAATGCTTTCATCAATATATAGGAATTGTTCCTTCGGAATGAATGCGCCTCGTAACTCTTCTTTAAGTTAAGAATATTCTTAAGGCTATTATCTAATGTGTGAGTTCGTGGCTCGAAATTGTAAGATTGAAAAAAACTATTTCCGTTTTCCCGCTTTTTTGTCGGATTTCAAACATAAGAATATTTCTGATTTCATCACTTCTTAGAAGTTGTCTGTTAGCTAAAAAGCCTTTAGGCTGATTTTTTATACAGAAAGTAAATTCGACCTTTTTTATTGCACATTTGACTAAATGAAGACGTGAAAATGAAAAAGTGGCCATGACACCATTATATTGTGGTTTAAAACCAGTTTTAAATTACCTTACAACTTAGTTTAAATTTGGACAATATTACAATATTAAAAAACAAAACAGACTAAGCTTCGCGAAGTAACTTCTAGAACATCATCTTTATATAAAATTGTTAAAAGTGTCATATTTTTCTAATTTCAAAGCATACTTTCTAGCTCGAGTAAGCATATTTTAAGCCTGGGTTTTTACATTTAAAGTCCTCTTCATCAAAAGTTTAAGCATATACTCATAATAGAGTGCATTAAGATATACAAGGTAATTTATTCATATTTACTATGATAAGTAGTTAATTACTTTAATTAGGTATTAATATTACATACGTAATTATCGTTGTTACAATGAATGTAATGGTGCTAGTAGCATTAAGTATCTTAGTGTTTAAGATAATTAAAGAACGTCGTAAACGGTACGAAAGAGAGCACAATAGAAAAACTTGACTTCTTAATGAAAGGTCAGCAAATTTCTTTTTTTACTACAGCGTTTTACAACGGCGAGAAACGGGGATTTGCAACAGCGGGAGGCAATCGCGGATTTATTCTTTATACCGCCGCCATCGCCTTCTAAACCGCAATATGATAATATAGAAGCAAGCTTTCTTGATAACTCGTATAACGTCTTATAAGACGATGAGTAAACAACGTAGAAATTGAGATTTATCAATTTCATTTGACACACTTAGCACGTCTGTATCCTCGGCGCAACTTGCCGCGGAGACACCATTCACGACTTCTCAAAACGAACTTGGATCGTTATACTTCAATTTAAGTTATACTGAATTAGAAAAATATTACTCTTCGTCTGATCATCCTAAAAGCTGTAAATCTACCTGTGAAAGATTTAAATGGAACTAGCGATCCTTTTGTAAGAATATACTTGTTACCTGATCAAATACATAAATTAGAGACTCGGATAAAATATAAGATGTTGAACCCGATATGGAACGAAGTATTTTCTTTTGAAAGTTTTTCTAAACTTATTCTACTTCAACTTACTTTATATCTTCAAGTGTCAGACTATGATTTATTCTCGTTGCTATTTTGTGTTTTGATACTCGATTTTCTCACGTTTTTTCTCTGATTTTTTGTATATTTTTAAAAATTTACTAAATAATACTACCTAAAAACAGGTATCATAAAGCTATAGATCGAAACGACTAGGCCGATACGGAATAAAACGGAATTTATATCATGCGAATAAAATCGGAATAAAATCGGAGGCGGTGTTTTGCCGGCATCCATTTTTTTGGGGGCAAATCATTTATGAGACTTCATGACTTTGTTCTCTCTGGGAAGTGAATATTGGCCACCCCACGATAATGAAATTCTTTGTACAGGGTATCCGGAAAAAAAGTATCCTGTCAAAACTATCTCTTAGTTGCTCTATAATTTATGCAGACTATTAAGTATTAATGATCCAAAGTCTAACGCACGATTCATGCAACGAAAACTCCCTAAGGACTTATTATGTAGCATGTAAATAGTTATTACTTTTTATTTATTTATATTGTCATTAACAACAATGGACAGACGAATTGCTTCAATAACTCTTAAAAAAGATTTGTATTGTTTCATTGATTGTAGCCTAAGGAATGTCGTGTCATAAAGTGTTTTTTCATTCCATAATAAACAAGTCTAACAAAAACATATGAGGGTTTAAAATTATTTTTTTATTTATTCACATTTAATATTTACAAAAGCAAAGCATTATTTTACAAATAAACAAAAACTCAAATAAAGTGCAAAGAAAAATTCTAATTATTGATATCGACCTTCAATATGACCACCACCACGTGCAATGCATCTTTCTGCCCTTGTTGACATAGTTCTGACTACTTTCGCTATCAACTCATGGTTAACCCGAAGTAGATTGAATTCGTGCAAAATTCTTTCTCTCAACTCGTCTAAAGTTATTGGTGGTGTTCGATAAACACGATCTTTGATATATCCCCAAAGAAAAAAATCACAAGGTATTAAATCTGGAGAACGGGGGGGCCACTCCCTATTTCTTCGGAGTGCCACAACTTGGTTGCCAAACAATTCATTAAGTCTTTCATAAACGATTATTCGTTGGTGGCAAGGTGCCCCGTCTTGAAACCACCAGATCTCATCACCAAATTGCACATCTCCAAATAAATTCTGGTCGAATATCATACTCAATTCACGAACAACATAATTATCGATCATTTCCAAATAAGATTCCCCATTCACATTTCCATTAAAGAAAAAAGGACCAATGAAATTTCCATTACCGCAAAGAGCAGCCCATACTGTCAATTTATCTCTAGAAGATGACGTTTCGTAGACAAAATCCATTGGAGGTTCTCCTTTTGGAGCATAATGTCTCACATTCCACGTATTAACCTTTCCATTTAAACAAAAACCAGCCTCGTCTCCGATAACAATTCTTTGATCAAAGTTGTTTTCTTGAAACTTTCCTAATATCCAATTAGAGTATTGAATTCTTCTATCGTAATCATTAGCTAGAAGCTGTTGGTGGATGACAATTCTGTAGGGATGGTAATTTAGGTCTAACCTAATTATTTCGCTAAAAGATGACCATGGTATTCCCAACCCATTTCTTGCAGCAGAAATATTTGGATTGTCTGCTATGGCCTCGGTAACTCGTTGTATGTTTTCAGGCGTCCTTGTTGTTCTTATTCTCCCTGAATGTCCTTTATTTTGGTTTTCAACCGATCCTTTTGTTCGGAATTTCTCTATTAATTTTCTAATTGTTGGCGACGTGGGAGACGCACGATCAGCAAACTGGATCCTAAATTCATCTTTTACACCTTGTACACTATCTAGTCTTAAAAAAGTCTCAACAACAAAGATGCGTTGTTCTCTTGTCAACTGCATTTTGTACAGGCAAACGGGAAAAGAAAGTTTGATCATAAGATTCATCGTTTATTTTTTTCTGCAAAAGTCTCATGTGAATTGTTTTTTTGTAAGATACAAAATTAGTAAAATCAGTAAAGATTTGAATAGACGATGGAAATTCCATAATTATTTCAACAACAGTGTCTAAAAAACGTGTGATAAGATAACAAAATGTCACTTTTGGGAATACGAATTATTTTTTTCCTTATGAATTAGTTCATTTTATAAAGGATTTCTATCATCAATGGAAAGTAGTAATTACATAATCAGAATGATTCTTAAATGACTTACTAGGATGAAATTTTCATTACGTTTTTTAGACATTCTTTATAATTGAACACATGAATACTTTAAGAATCGTGCGTTAAACTTAGAATCATTAATACTTAATAGTCTGCATAAATTATAGAGCAACTAAGAGATAGTTTTGAGAGGATACTTTTTTCCGGATACCCTGTATAATGACTTTTAATACCGGTTTCCTCATGGCCATACTTATGCCGTTCCAATCAAACATGTAGACCACCTTTCTAGTATATTTTATATTTCCTTTTTCGATTTCAATTTATTTTAAAATTTTATTTTAAGTCTTCTTGTACGTTTTTGTTTTTTTTTATTCTTTTTTTCCAGAGAAATACATTATTTTATCTTATCTCGAGGAACGATCCTATAGGAGAAGCACAAGTATTCCTCGAAGACATAGATTTACCGTACGAACCTTTCCCATTTGTTATGAAGTTATGCCCCTGTAAGCTTCAATGAAACATTCGACGGATATAATAAGTAAGCCAAATAAGACGACTGCTCAATGGCAAAAATTGTTTGGTTATTAGATTATGCTGATCTCTGAATGATTCGTTTTGCTTGAATTTCAACTTTTTGAAAAGATATTTATTGAAATATTTAAAAATCTAATATCTACAGGTGTTTAGACTACAGAAGGATGGGGTTTTTCGAAGTCACGCTACGCCCAGAGAAATTCACTCGATTTAATTCAGCGTAAAAGATAATCTTCAGCCCTCTATCTTATTCCCGTCACCAACAGTTTTTATTTTCTTGCCAATCTTATATCTAAATCAATAGAATTCACGTAAGAAGTATACTTGACATAGACTACAGAAGGGCGGTTTCCTTTTTTGACGAACATTTATGTAACGGCGTTGTATCATTGTATACAATTGCTATGATTTTATTCTAATAGTTCATACTACACATGCTCATTTTATTAAAGAATGACGTAAAATCTAAACACTTTAAAAACTACAGGAGGGCGGTTGAATAGACTACAAAAGGGAGGTTTTGATAAACTCAATTTCTTAACAGATGAGGGTTCAGGTTAAATTATGATACTCCTATTGCAAAAACGGTAATTACCAATTCACATCAGAGGAGTTTTGTAAGAATAGTATCCCATTAATGGGTTAATAAGTGCTTATATTAAGTGACTCAACTTTTAAAGTTTAACTTCAGCCACAAGTCAATAAATCACAGAACCAGAAAGTTTATCAATTTTATCCTTCATCATTCCCTTCTTCTTCATCTTCTTTTTCTTCATTTTTTTCTTCTTTTTCTTCATTTTTTTCTTCTTTTTTTCTTCTTTTTCTTCTTCTTCCTCTTCTTTTTGAAAATTCTATCATTATTTTCATTTTTTTGAACAATTTGACTCGATTAATTTAATGTTGTTGGCACAATCTCAATCAGTTACTGACCACCTTTTCAGAGAAAAAGTATAACTAGTTTCCATAACAGTTTGAGCTTACAATATGTCCCTCTAGACAGTCATTTAAAAATATGATTATTTGTCTCACATAGTAGATTGTAAGAAATGGGGAAGAGTGGTAAATGTCAGACAAATTAACAAGCGTCCAGCATGTAATAAGCGTCCGTCATTAACATTTTGTTGAATATTTTGTTGATTTTGTTGGATTTTTTGGGTTTTTGGGGATTTTATTGGATTTTGTTGGATTTTGGTGTCCATGGTGTATATTTCTTTTGGGGAAGAATAAACCTCCATGGTAGTCTATTCAATAGTCTAGAGTACATAAGGGAGGTGAAACATTATACCAAATATTCCTCTTACAATTGCCTCTCAAATTTCATTCATTGTTAATATTGCACACTTGGGTGAAATGATTATAAAATACCTCATTTTTCATAACTTAAATGTCGATCTTTGGGGTCTAAAGACAATTTTTCGTCATTTTTATATGTTTTTGTACCTTGAAATTTTGCAAAATTCTCAGACAGCACCCTGCATATTGTTCCAAAATATTGGACAAATCACCAAATCTCACCATTGGACTCCTGAGCATGCAAAAAGCGTTCATAGATATTTTTTAAATACATTTTCTTGCTCATATGATGATATAATTGAAAACCGCTCTTTTGAGGGATACATCCCTTCTTTAGTCTAAACACCTGTAGGTTTCAAAGAGTCATTTAGTGTTTTCTTGGGTTCCCTGTAGAAGAATATTTTTGAAGAGACATCATGTTTTGTGTCTGATTATCCAGTGAAATATGATTATTTGAAAATATAATTTAGGCCATAGTTTTGCAGGACTAATATTGTCACTAGGAGGTTTTTTCTGCGAATACAACAAGATTCATAATCAAACTTAAAGATGAAAATGAATAAATGGAAAAAGAATCACAATATTTGAATTCTTTTACCTGAGTAAGTTTTACCTGTAAGTCTGCAAATTACTCAGCAGTTGCCATGTTATCAGCAGTTATCATGAATTGCTTTTGAAAATTTCAGCGTTTAATCTATTTACCAGCTGCTTTGCATTTTCATGAAGTCCTATTTATAAATGTTCTTCGAAAACTATACCTGAACTTCTTTCTTGTACAGTTAATAAAAAGATATTGCTTGTTAGAGTCACAGCCAAGCATTAGGAATAAAACATTTCATAGAATCTCTCCCTCAGCAATTGCCTAGGCAGTTTCAGAAATTGAGTTGCTAAAAAGCGCATACACTGCAACTTTTTCAATAGATTAAGGCTTGTGAAAATATCTACGTATTGCCGGATCTTAGGAAAGTCGATATATTTGAGCTGTTGCTAGTATTGATGAAAGAAGGCAACACCTTAAGAAAAGTATTCACTTTTAAACTCTAACTAAATGATTGAAGCTGATGGGATCGGGTATAGTAGCGGAAATGACAGCAATATGCCGATGCCCCCGGACAACCAAACTCAAATGACGTCACTACCCAAGCAACCATGACGTCATAACCACGTGACTTGTACCACGTGACTAGGGTGGAGTCCCTATAAGAACAATGGATCGAAAAATTTGAAAACAATGGGAAAATGGGCAAAAATCATCATATATATATATCAACCATTGAGCACTTCATATTATTATTATTATTATGTTTATGTTTTCATTTTTCAACGAAAATACGAATTTCCCGCTTATTGTATGGTTAACTCAGTTTTTCCATTACACCATTACCCCTAGACTAGTCCAGATGATTATTCAAAACTAGTCCAGCTAGACTTGTTTTTATTTCACGTTTCGTGCCTAATAAGGTTGCATGGCAGTATTTCTTCTGATGTATATCATTTACTTATTTATTTGGGTTAGTTTTAAAAGTATGGTACCCGAAACGAGGCATCATATAGGGCACCCTATACTCGAAGAATTGACGATATCGAAAATCAGCTTTTATTGAGATTCGTAATTTCTTCAGTTAACTAGTTTTATCAAGATTTGTCGATAGAATCTCATCTAAGCATTAAAGCATGGATAGAAGTATAGTAACAAACTATATTTGCTTTGAACTTATCAGATCACAAGTAGCATGTGCATCAGAGGATCACGATTTTTACAAAAGATGGTTGCGAAAACATCATTTGATATATATCAGTACTTTTTGACTTATGTAACTTTGTAACTTTATTCTTTTTTTTGTTCTTTATTTTTATATATTTAGATATTTTTTTGCATATTATAAAGATTATTATTTATATTATCATTAAAGATGATATTCAAGATCTAAACAAAATGATAATTGCTAGAGATAATTATAGATTACCAAGTCTCTGTAATAGGAGGGATAGCTTCATGTACTTTTTTAAAGCTTTCAAGTTTGTTGGTAAATCTTCGAGTTCGGTACGATTAACAGTTGGACATTTGTATACATAATATCTTTCCAAGTTCATTAGAGTAGGTACACAATATTTGATTTCTCTTTTTTCTGTGATGTCTCCCAATTTCAATTTCCATCTTGTGCAAACTTAGCTTTAACCAGTTTACCGTTTTACCAGTTTACCGGTTACTTCGAAAACAGATTAATTATTCGAAATTTAAATGAATGTGGTATTCATTTGAATCCTGCAAGCTTTCAGTTTCTTCATCCTTCGCGAGCTTTTTAATAGCCTTATTGTACAACTATTTTTAGAAAGTATAAATGGAATGCAGAGTAAAATCCCGAAATAAGATCCGAATTTGTTGATCTTATTCAGATTACCATGAGTGATCGGATCTAATTCCTCTTATTCCTTATTTCATGGACCATATCCAGTGACAACAATACTTCTAAGAACCTTATTTTTATAACGGATACAATGAAAGATTGATATTTTATTTCAAAAACTTTATGTTTCGGCTATTTTAAAATACTGAGACATTTCAAGGTATCGGTCTGTAATGGTAAATAAAAGAAAAATCCATAATGAAATAATCCTTTGTGTATTTGGGAACACTTAAAAAGCAAATTCATTGTTTTTTGGGTGTTTACACTAGGGGCCTTATTACTCTTCTTTTTGTAAAGCTTATTCTGGCTGTCACGGCTATTATTCCTTTACAAATAAAGGGATAGGGTCATAATTCGGATTTTACACGGTCTTATTCGAAAAAACAAAGAAACTTGGGATTTCATTTTTCTCAATAATATTTTCATTACAATATAATATACAATTCATTCTCTACAGTGATATAGGTTACTATAATGTATACATGAAGTGCCCTTATTATCCCTCTATATTTCTTTTTCTCATATAAATTTACAAAAATACTGTTCTTCTTTTTAGGAAGTGTCCGATTATTTCAAAGTCTTTTTATTGGTTTACAGTGACATCATCAAGACTCTTAAATTAGTTCAACTAAAAAATCCGTCATGATTTTCAGTTTTCACAAAAATACAGATTCTGCAATCAGGAACTCAATGATGTGATTCTTAACCAATCAAAATGTAAAAGTACACTTCTTGAGACAAACAATAGTTAATTCATCACTGTATCACCAAAAATGATATTCCATTTTACTTTTCTCTTTAATACCTATGTAAAAATAATTTTAACGTCATTTCAACGTCATATTCAAATAACTTATTCGATCGAAACGACATTTCCGTTTACGTCTAACATTTTATCGACACCATCCGTATACGGTTTGCGTAAATCGCACAATATGACGTCACGGTAAGCGGGCCGCGCACCATCAAACGCCCGTGCCTCGTGTTTCACTTTACGGTCGTTAAACAAAATTGTATCCCAGTGTTTGCGTAATTGGTAATTCAACAAGCAATTCTTTTTATGAAAGGGACTTCCCTCAGTTTCAAATTCTTCATCTGTGTAACAGCCTTTCGGCGTGCTGAGCGGCCATATACGGCTATCACCTCCGGACTCTAGATGATGAAATCCGGATAATGTCACTGTAGTAATTTGTGTTCCATCTTGGTGTATTCCTTCAGGGGTGGGGCATTCAAAACTGTCCGTACTTTTATTGATACGGATTAACAATTGATCTTGGATGATTACCTTTGAACCAAAATTCGTCATTTCAGGTCCGGTGAATTTCTCCGGAACAAAATTGTTCATCATTCGGGTGAAAGCAGCCGGAACAGTACTCTGAACGTAGTTTTTCGGTGGCATCGGCCAATACCGGCATCCTTCTCGGTTAATTGTTATTTCAGCCCCGTCTGTAATAGACGATGCAATTTCATTATTATAGAAACGTTGTGTCGACGGGCAACCTGAATCCTTTATAACCCGTTTTATTTCCCCGTTCTCTTTTAATCCGTCTTCGATAAGCAGGTTTCTCTGAATAGTAATTTGTCGGAAATGCATTGCAGGTTCATAATCTTTCTCCATGTGTGAGTGAACCTTTCCCTGTTCGACGTCATCTAGATCTTCTGGCTTTGCACCGAAGTGAATTAGCCATTGCCGAATAACGTTTCCCGGTACGAACGCAAAGTACTGTGATTGTAATTGGTCGTTGGCTTTCTTTATTTCTGATCCGATAATCATCTTGAAGTTTTGGTATCTATTTTAGTTGTTTTTCTAATCTATAAAAAAGAAAGGTGAAGGATTGGATTTCATATACCATAAAGTTTATATTTAAGGGACGTCCAAAAAACAGAATTTGTGTTTCTCAGCGGTTATTTGGCCGCTAAGGGAAAGGGAAAGGGGTTTTTCGTGAGCATTGTAAGTCCGCTAAGGGATCACAAAAACAGTAATAAATGAAAATCAAATTTTAGGACTGTATTAATTTATTATTATCACCGATAAAAATATAAATTATGATAAAAATTCATGTCAAAAGCAACCATCATGGAACCAATTGTTAAACATCGAAAATAAGTTTTGAGACAAAAACAATGTTACATCCGCTAAGCGGATATGGAATCGTCAAATTAAATATATCAAAATATCTAAGAGAGATATAACTTTAAAGAAAACAAAATGTAACAAACACTTGTATCAATTAAGGGCATGTTAAGTGTTTACCTACCTCTACCCCTTCGTCTGAAAAGACAACCTCTGTTGAAAACCATTAAACCCGTTTTGAGATGACCCTTTATTTTTAAGGCGAAAAGCGCAACGCAGGGTTGGGGGTAGGGTGATGCTTAAAACGTGATTTCAAACTGTTTTACTTTTCATACCTTAACCCTAATTTACATGGGCTGTTTTTAGGGCTCATTTTTCATGAGGCCTATAACCCCCTAATGATGAGACTATGCAAACATATAGACCAACTATATAACTTTCAACCATAAATTCCTCTTACTAAGCATTTATTTCGCTGATGTCAGCGTTTTCCTGACAACACCCAAAATTCCATTAAATGACAACCCATTCTCGCATAAAATGGATCAAAAATCAAACATCACCTAGTAAACTATAGATATCTTTATCAAAAAACATAATGACAAGTTGAATAATAAGTTGAACTATAAGTATTAGCAATTGGTTTGAACCAATTGGTAAATTGAGTACTCAATTGATTATTTAAACATTTAAAAACAAAGATTA
>JAUKPT010002242.1:0-13555 GCA_032273505.1 Nanomia bijuga | reverse complement strand
CAGATAAGTTCACAGGCATCAAACGTTTTTCTGACTATTAGTTTTATTTAGTTTAACACATTTTGGCAAAGTTTTAGGTTATTTGGACCGCCCCTATCAGAAGTTAAAGGACTTTTGTCAGGGGTAGTGCGACTTGTCCTTTATGTTTAATACAGTTTAAGAAAAATGAACTTTCCAACTGTAAAATATATTTAGGAAAGCTTATTATCAACCTTCAGCCACGTTACGTAATGAAAGGGTTATTTGACTGCTTCCACTAAATCCAATAGATCTTTTAAAAATGAGGTGGGCTGAATGATAATTAGTAGTACTAATTACAAAATGAACTATTGAATTAGTCTGGATCTTTGTTCCATTTCAGAACCCAAAATCGACCCGAAAAATAGCAAAACGTTTCAAATCAAATTAGATTAGAGAACTAATTGGTACACAGATATGACAAAAAGTATTGTTATTCCCTTAATTTGGTGTCTTCTACAGGTCAAAACAAGGGTTAAAGGTGTCAAAATGTTTATCCATTGAGGATTAAGGGGTGAACAACTCTCGAGTACCGTATAAACGTGTAGACACGTTATATTTTGTAGAGAGTTTATTCTTTCTGAGGAAAAAGTCCAACCTACACGTTCTTATTCTATCCTACACGTTAAATGTCTGCAATAAACGGATTGAAAATTGCTGACTTTGTCACAGTTTTTTCAAGATAACTTGAATATATGCTATAATAGCATCAATTTTAACTTGATTTGTCCATCCTACACTTTCATTACAGCCAACACGTTTATTCCAGCTTACACGTTTATTGATTCAACAAATTTTCCAAACTACACGTTTAATCTAGCCTACACGTTTATTGATTTAACAACTTTTCCATATTACACGTTTATTCCGGCCAAAACGTTTATTCCAGCCTACACGTTTATTAATTAATGAAATTTTCCATACTACACGTTTATTCTAGCCTACACATATATTGTTTTAACAACTTTTCCATATTACACGTTTATTCCAGCCAACACGTTTATTCCAGCCTACACGTTTATTGATTAAACAAATTTTCCATACTACACGTTTAATTTAGGCTACACGTTTATTGACTCGACAAATTTTCCATACTACACGTTTATTCTAGCATACACGTTTATTGATTTAACAACTTTTCCATATTACACGTTTATTCCAGCCAACACGTTTATTCCAGCCTACACGTTTATTGATTCAACAGAATTTCCATACTACACGTTTATTCTAGCCTACACGTTTATTGATTTAACAAATTTTTCATCTTACACTTTTATTCCAGTCAACACGTTTATTAATTTTAAAAAAATTTTTCATCCTACACGTTCACTCCAGCCTACACGTTCATTCCAGTCTACACGTTTACTCCAGCCTACTCGTTTAATCGGTAGTCGAGAGTATACATCCCCTCCAACGTCATTCCCCAACGCCGCCACTGGTATTATATGACCCAAACCCTAGAAATATAAAATTATTAAAAACGAAAGGTGTAGGAGATGCACACTGACGAAATCACAAATCCAACTTATTTTGTTATCACTTTCCGTGGGATTATGACTTTTAAGAAGGAACTAAGATCTTTTTTATCCATCATCGATCAGCTTTTTTATTCCTCTTTGATTTGAATTGAATAATACATTTCTCTGGAAAAAAGTTAAAAAAAAACATGAAAAAAAATTTCATCTTCATTGAAAGTGTTGATGATGATATAGCTAGGAAAAATCAAATTGATATATTTGATTCGGTTTATTATCGGCTGATTCACCGAAGCGGGAATACACTCATTGAAACGCATTTTCGTTCTGCACATAAATACTTCATCGAAGAACCGATGAAACAAAATTGAAATGGCATTAAATAAGTTGCCATGTAGGTAAATACCATTTTTGGTAAAAGATTTGATGGTGAGAAAAAATAAGAGAACTCCTTAGGTTAGTATGCTCCCACTTTTTAAATCATTTTTTATAATCATCATGGTTTCTAAAAAAGCGTGTAATTTGATTGAAATATATATCCTTAGTGTTGCCGCTAGTCAACCATTTTATGTGTCGGTTATAACATGGTTTTTTCATGATTGAGTACGGTACGAAGCCGAGTACGAAAAGGCAAATTTAAGAGGATTCATTAAATAAATAAAATTAATTAATTTAAATGTCACACTGGATGAATTAAACTAAACATATTACGTTTAATGAATCCATTTAATTTGCAACAATATACTATATAATACATATTTTCTTTTTATTACTTCTTTTCAACAGTAGTTAAAATACCACAGTTTTGCACTATTTTTACAACGTTTTTAAACTTGTTATATGTTACAGAAAGCTGTTCAATCTACTTATAAATTCAATAGATATCGTTGACGTGTCATACAAACTCACATTACTTTACTTAAAAATTCTATTGATTTCGTTAAAAAAGTGTACTTTTTACTTATAAACCTTGACACTCGTTAGCCGCGTTTAACTATGGGGATTAGCTTTTTACAAAAAAAAACTCGCTTTTAAAACGTTACCCCTGAAACCCAACCGACTTATAATGATAGTTCGAAAGGGTTCATGAATAGCACGCTTACCGTGTTTGCAACAGAAATCGTAATTTTGCAGTAACGAATCCATAATCAGTCAATCATGGGTGAAATGATCGCAATTGGTGCCTTACACTCAATTAAATGCTAATGTCGGCAAAAATTGAAAATAATATTGAATGTATTTTAGATGTATATTAGTTGGATTTAGTTTAGAAGATAAGAAGTACCTTCTTTAAGGAGGTATATATGATTATAAGCTCGTTCAAAAATAATAATATATAATATAACATAATATAATAGAATAACATATAATAAATAACATAATATAATAAAACATCAGCTTCATAACTTTATAAGTTTGAAATACGTCCGCCTAAAACATCAAAAATCAAAAATTCATTGTCAATGTCCTTAGTTTATGATTGAGGCTTCATAATGATTTAAAATTATTTGATTAAAGTCATCTACAGGTTCTGAGTCGTAAAACTTACAAACTTTTAAAAGATTTGTATTATAAGCTTCATGGCCAGCTAAATGATATCATTTAGCTGGCCATGTATGCTTTAATTTAGAATAATTGCAGAAAATATTGATGCTGCAGCAATAAAGACGTAATGTAATTGATGTTTTAAAATGAAATAGAAAATCCATCGTAATAATTATTATGATGCATGGCAGAATACATCTATGACCAGGCACGGCGTCAAGGGGAGGGGGCTCCTCTTTTAGTCGGCAAATGCCGCCTCGAGTCGGCAAATCATACAATTGTTTTTGAAATATTCTGGTCAAATATTGTCTCCATCCGGCAAATCCTGAAATTGTCTTCGAAAAATCACGACTTCAGTCGGAGAACCCAGAAGTTTTCTTCAAAATACCCCCCCTGGTTTTTCGCTAGCGCCGGGCCTGCTTGTGACTCAAAGTAACCATGATGTACCAACGCAACCCCCCTGAAATATCATGCAAAAAATTACTATTTTTATGCGGGCATTCATTCTAAAATAAAATGGTACAGTGAAGAAGGGCCATTTTTGGTGTGTTTTTTTTCATCACATTTGTTCTTGATCTAGAGCTTAAGTTTAATTTTTGTTTAATTCTTGCGGTTTTGATTTCTATTATGTGAGTAAATCTTCGTTTATTTTATGGATTCATCACTTTGAAGGGATATGATATTTCCTGCTTCCATATTATCTTATTTTCATCATCTTTCTTGCTTTCTTCAGCATATAAATAGTTATCCATGAATGAGACGATGTAGAACATGAACCATCTGCTTTTATATTGGAATGAGAATGAATAAATTCGTCATAAACTGTTAAGTTTTATGAAAATGGCTTTTTAACCTCCTGTGATTGTTAAGAAGATATGATTCTTGATAATATTTCTTTTCCATTGAAATAAGTATTTAAACTTAAAGATTTGTTTTTAGTTTAACAACATCAAGGTTTTAGGAGTTTTGTAAATTGACAAAATTAATATAAGTTAAAATAAGTGAAAAAAATATGCTAAATTGTTGAAGACAAGTTTGTTTATTTGTTGGTTATTTACAAGCTTGAGAATATGCTTATTTAAATCCCTAGTAGGTCTCCCTTGGGAGACTTTGGCCTCCTTAGGAGACTTTTGGCTAAAATGTTCTCCTTTTTGTCACCTTTTTGGGGCTTTGGTTTCCTAAATGAAAATATCAGATATTTTTTTCGATGGAAATGTCATTTTTATTTGTTTCCCTCATTTAATATCCTGCAGGTTGAAAAATGATGAGGAAACCTAACCTTCTGAGACATTTTATAAAAAAGCAAATTAAAGGTCTCCTTTTTGCCTGAAATTGGTCTCCTTTTAGTCACTTTTCAGACAAAAATCAGTCTCTTTTTGGTCTCCTTTTTGTAGATTTCTGGTCTCTTAAAGATTTGGAAACACTGGGTCTCAGTTTCCCCTGTTTGCACGAAAATGTTTTCCATTTTTAAACAGATATTTTCTGTTGAAATTATAGATAAATTTGCCTATGAAATGAGACACAAGTAGAACAGTAGAGTAAAGACACTTAAAATGGGATTGGACTTGACAGGATTGGACTTAAGACCTTTGTTTTTTATTTAATTGACTAATGACTTTATGAATGCTTGGAGCAACAGTAAAAGGCGAATTCTCATCAGTAAAATTACACATTTGTTTGTCAGATATGCCTGTTGCAGATTAAGTCCTTGATCACATAATTTAGGGTCTCTTCCAGGGTTTTTCGGTTTTTACTATTGATCAGAAAAAGCTATCATTCCAACACAGGGGGATCACATGTCATATCACAATTAACACCCTCCCACACTTTTCAGTTGTTTATTACGCCACTGATCCTACAAGGAAAAACCCTAGAATAACTGTGGGAGTAACTAAAATTGGATATTTGTCTCATCAGCTAACTGTTTATACTGTAGAAAGTAGTTGTAGACAAAAACATATTTTAGCTGTATTTTGGGTGTGTCTATCACACCCATTGTTAAAGGTCCCTTTTTTTCAAATTAGTGGACGTTCTTAGATTGCCTTAGATTGTTAAGGTAAGGAGAAAAGTATGGCAGGGTTCTTGGAATATTTGACTTTCTAGTAAAAGAGCCCAATTTTATTCAATTTCTTGTTCCTTGTTCAATTTCTTATTCCCTAGAATACCTGGTAGAAAGAAGTATTTCAAGAGTTTTTTTTAATCGAATGAACTTTGGGTGAATGTGACATGAAAAATGTTGTTTTTCTTAGTGTCAATATTGTTTCAGAACATTAAGAAATCATTATGTAAATTTAGTATTTTAATTCTGTAAACTTAAACTGTTAAAATGTTATTCAAGTATTTTGATGACATATTGTTTTGTGACTTAATCAGACTACTTGTTGTCAATATGTGACACATGTGTCATTTTAGCATCGTCTTTTCTTGTTTTGTTCTTACACACCATGTTTTTCAACTCCTATCTCTTCGACCTTGATATGTCCCTCTCCCTTGTGACATGCCGTCTGACAATCAACATGTACAGACAAACTATTAAATTCTTTTTCAATTCAAAAACGTGACTGATATTTTAGTAATGTGGAGTGCAAGATTTGGAACATATCGCCCCCTTTTTTGCAATCAGGGTTTTTCTTTGCACTCCCCTTTCTATTGTACTTCAAACCTTTTATTTTTATTTTATAATGAAGGAGGAGAAAGGTATATATTTTCAATGAAGAAAGAAAGACAGGAAAATATTTTAACAATCTGTTATAGCCATGAAGTTGTTTTCCATATCCAATCAGGCAGATAATGAAAAGTTTTGATTAATTATTTATAATGGTGTGGTTACGTCTGTCTCTGTCTGTCAATCTTTTGAGTCACTTTCACTGATTTTGTCTGATGATTTCAACGAAGTTTACTTTTCGTTTGACGAATTTTCAAATGATAACTCTTCGTTTCTTATCATATCAGCTTTTTTTCCTTTCTTCTACCCCTAAGTCTTAGTCATAAGCTTGTTGTGGCTTCCATAACTATGATAATGAAACGTTTGTTTATGAAGTTTTCCTTTATTTAATTAGCTTACGTAATTGGAAATACTTATTTATCAAGCCACCTAACATTTTCTGTTTCTTTTAATTAGTATATCTATGTCAATATAAATTGCCAGTTGTTAATTGATTTATAGACTAGTATATCTTTCTGGGGAATGTTGATTTTATGCTTGTGGTGGTGTTTTAAGTTCTTAAGTTGCCCTTGATTTTTTAGCTTGTTTTTGAAAAATTGTATCATTTCTTCTGTCAGGAATATTTTATTTTAATTTAATATACATGAAAATGTGTAGAATAAATACACTATTAATTTATATAGAAAAAAAATGAAAATTTGCAAATGATTTTACTAATGTTTCTGTCATGACAGATGAATCTATCCTGTTTTACATTTTGTATGTACATATTTCTCTTCGATTTCTTATTTTTCTTTAGTTTTTGGTTTAATATGTCACTGTGATTATCACTGTCCAGATAATCACAAGAACTACACTTGTGAGACAGACTACAAATGTTTTACTACAATTCAATATGAGGAAGAAGGCTCGACAGAGGAAGTTAAAAGGCATGGCTGTATGCCACCGGAACATGAAGGTACATCTAAGTTACTTATATTTTCATTCCATTCTTGGGCTGTCTGTGTAAATGAATCTCTCGAATTCTTTGTCATTTATTCGTGGGCATTTGTTTCTTATGAGGGCAAGAAGTACATTCTCTCAATTAGCTTAGCACTATGTATCCTAAAATTACTATAAGGTGGGTCATAAATTTAGGTTGTTGTGTGTGTCGAGTTGTGCCCACTTTCAGCAGGTTATCAGAGTTATTGTGTTGATAAGTGTTCTGATATTTTACTCAAATTTAGTATGCTCTGATTGTGCAGGTTTATTCTGTGTTGTCTTTTAGATGTATTTCTTAACTAATCATTAGTTGATACATTGAAAACATGGTTAGGAACTTCGTATTGGACTAATTACTGGACTTATGTTCACATGACACCTTACCCATATTTTGATCGGTTTTGATAAACCGTTTCATTGTTTCTGAATAAATTTTTAAACCCAGAGATATTTTTTCTTCCTATGTTTTAATGTGAAAAAATCATTTTCATCTCCATCTGTATTATCATTCCCATTCTTTTTGTTTTATTTATTTGATTTTTCTTTCTTTTCCTTTCTTCATTCCTTGAGATTTTGTTTAAATATTTCATATTTGTTAAAATTCATTTTCTTTTTTTCATTCTACCCATAGTTGTTTCTACATCTTTTGTCTAAATACAAATAGCAATACAATTTCCAATTCAATATTTTCTTTTGGAGAAGATAGCAATGTTGTAGCTATATATGAGTTATCAAAACAAACTTTAGTTGAAACAATCTAACTCTCTTGGTGATTCTGGTTTATTCTCATCATTACAACGTAACAGAATCTCGACAAAAGGAGAGGAGTCTTTGCATTGTAGCTGAAAGAGAAGGAAACTTTTATCTCCCTGTATTGTCTTCTATCGAAGTCAAAACAAATGTAGCCATGCTTACCATTCTACAAACATGGTGTTTGTATGTATGTATCTTTAGCTCCCTGGTGCTTGGGAAAAATGATAAGAAAGTTTTAAGGACTCAACTAAACCTGTAGGGTGTCCATTATTTGACATTTCATAAGTTATCAGCAACTTTCTCTTTGATCTTTTTGAAAAATTATTTTTTAAGAGAAGATTGTTTTATATAAAGTTTCAGCTGTTAAAACGAGCACATGGCTGGAAAATGGGTCTCGTATTCTTTCAATTTATTGAATACATAATGTGATATTAAAACTCTTTTTTTTAATTTTTGTCGTCATTTATCTTTCATTTACTCTTTAATTAATTGGATTACACCAACTTATGATATTTCTTTATCTCCCCCAGTCCTTCCCCTCTTTTATTGAAACGATCAGAAACGACTAACAAATTAAAATGTTTTTTTTATTACAGACGGAAAGAAAATTAATTAAAAAGAGATCTGTCCAATAACATCTCCTCCCAAAAGAAGGAGGCTGACAGGTCTTTGTTTACTTTAGTTTTATATTGGTTCTTTCGTTTGCATCAAAAAAGGAAAATTTTCAAATGGTCTATCAGCCCCAATCTTATTTTCTCAACTTATTGTCTATAAGAATTTTCCGATTGATGTTCACACAACATCAATGATCATTTATAAAAAATGGAGATCAATGTTATGATAAATGCTGCGATATATTGATCCTTTAATTGATTGAAATGTCGAGATTTTATTCGACTGCTATCCGGTTCTTGAGCCATGTCATGCCTTTTGAGAGGGTATTCTCGATGCTTGAAAAAATACCTTAAAGCTACAGTTATCAATAAATTTAAGTGCTTAAGCATACATGTTAGACTGTCAGAGAATTCTCTGATTTCAGAGAAAAAAATATTTTTGAAATGAGCAAAAAGTCTTCAGAAATGATATTTACAGTCATTTGAAGGTCCTCAAATCTCAAACCCCCAGCTGTTTTAAAACTCGCTACGCTCGTTTTAAATTTTCAGAGAAAATTTTTTTAACGTTCAATCATGTCTGTTAAGAGAAACTTAGTATTCTCCTGTCTTTCTTATCTCTACTCTCATCTACATTTAGTAATGAGCATGACATTTATGTTATAACTAGATTATGATGGTTTCCCATTTCAAGCTCTTTGTTTTCAAACTCATTTATTAAATTGTCTTTGTTCCCAACGATACTGTGTTTAACTATAATTGTTATGTGTTTTCTGATTTCATTAAGTTGGTTGAACGTTATTGCAATATTATATAAACGTTCATCGTTTAAGGTGGAGTTAGCCATTCAGCTTGAATGACTATATTCAATTAAGTACATTTGCTTATGTTTGATAAAACCCTCGAGTGTAAGAGTGTTGGCCATAATTAGTTTTTGCTTGTAAAGAGATAACAAAGCCATCCTTCCTTCTTAAATGTGGTTAATATCTTTATATAGGGATTTCATGATTTTGCCCATCAAAGTAAAGTTTTATCCAAAATGATTATCTTTCTGTGTGATATTGACTTTCTACGATCATCCTTATTGTTACAATGATGTTTATGTCATTTATATACATCATGATTTTATTGCCAAGTGTTCGGTTTTTCTTAGAGTGGGCAAGTCTGTTTATGATAATATCATCTTAACTGCAATAAATAGTATAATTTGGACATGTCCTTATGAAAAGGGTATTTTGAAGTGTCATGCATGTAACAAAAACTACTGATTTCTGAAATAAAAGGTGCTTAAAGCTGTATGTCGTCTGAAAAATAAAACCAGCAATTTATTCAGAAAACTGAGTATTCTGTTAAACCTTATATTATATGCCATGTTTTTGGACCTCTCCCAGTCAGTCATAAAGGAGTCTAAATTTCTTTTTCAGCCTGAAGTTTGGCTACATGTGCATATTTGCCCAAATAGATGCGCGGGTCCATATAAAGTGTCGCTTGTCAGATATAAACCTCTTCTGTAAGTGTAACGTATTATAAAAAGTTGAAGTGTTTCGATCACCTCATCAGTTCTTCTTTATGGTCTTTACACTAAACCACACGCTAAGTTGTTACTTTATTCAAATGTCAATTTCGAACCAGAATGACTTTTTTATTATATTTCACTTGCCATCGATGAGGATGTTTGTAGTGTTTGATCAAAAGAGGAGGATCAGTGACAACTTAGTGCTATGACATTAAGATAAATAATGGTCGAAGGTGTTAAACTCAAATTAACACGATTGAAGCCGAAATTTCATGTGAAAATATTTTTGAAAATGTTTTAAGTTTTATTAAGATGATAACAGGCAGGGTATATTATGGAGGTTAATCCATATTATTTTCCTTACTATACAGTTATGCAAAACCTTTACTTAAGGCAGGGGAAGCTGGTCAGATATTTGCCTAGATTAGGGCCTGTTAGCTGTTCCTTATATTTAACTGTATTAGGCTTAAATGTTGATGTTGATACATTCACCTTGTTAAATTCAAGATACCAAAATTTATTTTTAGAAACACTCTTTTTCAGCCAACTTTATATGATTACTAGGATTGAGACGCAGTGGAACTATTTTTATGATAACTAATATTCTCAATCCGTCATGTGCTGCTTTTTAAAATCTGCGTAATGTATCTTCGGACTTCTGCCAAATCTTGTTTTTAGAGAAGAAACTCCTGTAATTTTTTTCTCATTTTATCATGTTTTATCACATGATCTGCGTTAATATTTCATCAATGTTAGGTTTATGGTATCACCTAATTGATATCATTAACTCTTAATTGGATGATTATAATTCTGAAATAACCTACAAATTACTTGCTTTCAATCATCTGGCTAAATGCTATGCTATCACTTGAACACACAATTGACCTCTTCTCTCTCATCAAAAGATTTGTATTTGATTTGGCATTTATTTGTTGATTTTTTTATGCTGTTGTATTCAAGCAATAGCAGAGGTATTTACAGGCATGAAATAAGGGCACTCTACGGCTTTGATCAAAGCCTATTATAGTAAGTTTTGGCTTTGATTCATTTATAGGTGAGACTCATACTGAGTTTCGAAATTTAATCTTCTTCTTAGAGACTAAGAAGATTACATAGTCAAGATATAGGGGGAAACGTTGTCTATCTTACAAAGGCATGTGCTTCACAATCCTCGAGAGTCAAGGAAAACTGAAATTTATAAATAAATGAAAGCTGTGATCCTGTACTTTTAGTACTCCTCGACCTGTTTAATTACAGTTCTACGTTTTGGTCTTAGTTTAAAATGCCTGTAAATATCCCCGATCTTAATTGAGGATGAAACATTGTCTTGTTGTAAGCAAAATCTTCAGAATGGAGGAGAGCAGTCCACCTATCTATCCCTTATTACGTCATTGCAATCGTCAAATAATCTTCAATGAAGGTACTAAGGCTTAAGTACTAAGTAAATTGAAGACTGAAATTTGCTAAAATCTTAAGCAGCACTCCTCAAGATGAATTCATAAATGGAGTTGATTTACAAAAAAACGTGGCAACTCGTTTGATGCCTATGTTGTCACTCTCTCTCCTGACAATACACAATGACGTCTTTGGACGCTCAGTTTGAATGGAAATTTGAATAGCTATCTTAACTTAGGATAACCTCGTATTTATAACAGATTATAGGCTAACCAATTTTATTAGTACTGCGAATTAATCGCTAAAAGTCTCTCCATTTTTCTTTCTTAAGTCTTTAATTAGAGGAATTGCTGTCGCAAACGAAAGCACCTTGCTTATGCAATTCATTGCAGGCTGGATGTGATAGCACACATTTCAAAGTGCACCTTTAATCACTTGCTTTAACTCTTGCCATCAAATCCTTTTTTCCTACAAGTCTTTTTCTTAACTGGTGACCACATTTTGAACGTTTGTTTACACATATCCCCGATCTGTCTACCATTTTTATCTTCTTATTAAATACATTTGATGTTCTATTGACATCGACTGTGTAAACAATTGCTCTGGAATGTCACTTGAGTAGTAATTCATTAGTTCTGGATTAATTTTCTTTTCTACGAGGCCTTAATGATTGTCATGAAGATGTGACATGTACCCTTCAGGAGGTCAATGCAGTAGAGACAGGGTAGATTTAGCGAAGTTTAATTGATCATTATTTTCTGCGTGTGTAAAAATGGATGATAGACTTTTTTTGTTTGCATTAACCCAGTACTTTGATGAGCTCTTTTAAATATGATACTCTCGTCTGATATCCCATTGTTTCCGTTGAGTATGCTAATAAGGTTGTCGATTGCAATATCTGTTCTCTCCTTTCGACGTGTTTTTCTGTTGTTGTATTATGTTATAAAACGATGATGATGACGATGTGTTGGACACTTTGTTTTTGTAAGATTTTCATAAATCAGGTCAAAGTCTGGAGGTTCTTGAATAATCTAAAAATTGAGTCTTTAAAAGTACCTTATTACAGGAAATTAAGTTGAGTGTCAATCAACCTTTAAATAGCGAGCTTTAATTTCTACGGTTCTTTCCTATAACTCACATTTCTTCTGAAATCCGCCTTGATTAATCATTATAATAACGTTGTAGTATATAATCCAAAATCTGATTTTATATTGATAAAGATATCTTAACCCTTCGTCAGGAATTCGTTTCTATGTGTGTCAATCGGAAGAGGGGTGCTAAATATACCCCCTTCGACATAAAAAACTATTTGGCTTGCATCTAGAGACATCCCTTACACCAGGCTGGAATCCATGTAGTTATTGCGCCGGAGGTGCCAATCTATCAGTTTCGGCTGCGCCGAGTGTATTAAATGATACAAATTCTAGATAGTTGTTTGCGCCAGTCTACCTCTAAGAATCTGCGTCAGAGGTGCATTCTTTATCGTAAAGCATGCGCCACTGCGCCAAGAAAAGTGCTTGCCTGCGCCGGAGATCTCCGGCGCGGGCTACATGGATTCCTGTCTGGGAACGGGAGATAAAATAGATTATGGTATGTGAGGTATCTATGCGTTGTGCTTTTGGAAGTTAAGGAGTTAGTGAGTATGGGAGTTGATTTATGATTTGAGTGTGTAAATTAATGGATTTATTTAGTTTTCAATTTTTTGGCGCGCTTTTAATAAATGCAAATCAGATTTTTATTCGGTAAAATAACCGCTTAGCGGTACAATGTATAAAATAAGCGAAAATTTCTAGGCAAGTCAATGGACGATTTTTACAAAGTCAGTTTCCCACCCACCCAGCCCAATTGTAAAGAGAGGAAGAGTTAAAAATTTTTGGGCTTCGGACTTTTCAGTGTTTTTCAGATGTGGGTGTTTACACATCTTTTGAAACAGTTCTTCTTGAATGAATCTTTCAGTTCTTTTTGATTATGTGTAGCTTGAACGCTAAATGTGCAATATGTCATTGGCACAAGGTTTTAACAGCCTCTTTGAGTTATTTTAAGTCTTTCTTTTTTGTGAAGCTTGGTTTCTACATAATTAAAGATTTATTATAGTTTTTTACAGAAAGCACATGTTTATTCAATGTAGAATTTTATTATTTGATAGTTAAAAAATTGTGTTTATTATTACGGTGCTAAATGTAAACTCCGGTTCCTTCAAAATATAAATTGATAGATAAATAAATGAAGTTATTTTTGTTCGAGCTTGCTAATTAGAAAATAATGAGAGAGATACACTAAGGGAATGTTGAGTTTGTGAGGAAAGAAACGATAAACAATAAACAAAGATTAAAAACTGTTCTATTATATAACGATAATCTTTTTATAACTATTAGGGGAGATTTATATAGCACACACCTACGCTAATATGAATGATCGACAGACTTCAGTATATATTTTCAACGACGGAAAAACTGCTCGATATTAAATGTCAATATGTCAATATGTCAATATGTAATAAAAAATGGTGAATTTATTTTTTACATCATGCAAAAAAAAAAAATTAGATGGTGTAACGGTGCCTGATAAAACAATGAAATATTCAACTCGCCTTCGG
>JAUKPT010002241.1:0-13559 GCA_032273505.1 Nanomia bijuga | reverse complement strand
GTTAGAAACCGTCATTGCTCGGTAATTTTAGTTAGAAGAAAAACTCGGGCTAAAGCCCTCGGTTTTTTCTTCTAACTGAAATTACCGCTCACTGAGCGGTTTCTAACTATTACATAGAAGTCGATTACACAGGTATATATAGTTCTAAGTATTTTATAGTTTTCTTTTGTTGTCATATTTATGTTTAAGTCGCGACGATTATGAATCAAATGTTATTAACTAGATTTCTAGAATTTTCGAACTTGAATTGCGTCATCTCTCTGTTAAAAATGTATTTTTTTCAATACATATTTTTAAATGCATTCGTCAATGTATTTCAACAGAATTCATTTATTTTTCTATTGTAAAATAAATCTCAGCAGTTTACCTCATTGAGCTTATGTGCATATGCTCTTCGACAAGCAGACCCAGTCAAAAAAAAGTTTTTTACATCTTACATTTAGTCGTTTTTCTTCATAACGGATGGCGCGTTTTTGATAAAAATCGGCATGGGCGTGGGTAGTAACAATTTCCTTGGGTATACTAAAGTAGAAAAAAACATATAGTACTTTCCGCTAAAATCAGTGATTTGTTCAGAAACAAATGGGTCATTATTTCCACAACCAATAAGCGAAAAATTTCCCTGATTGGCTTAAATAACTCTATTTGCTATTAGTATAGTCACCATAAAATATGAAAAGTCAGCCCTAGTCGGAAGGTCGAAAGCTGGATTTCGCGTGCATGGTTGCAAGGCCTTTAGTAGAGATCGCCATGGATGAATGACAGTATAAAAATTACACACGCAAAAGTGCAGTTTTTATCTTGTCAGAAACGATATCAAACAAAATAGATCTTAAAAACTATATCCTTTTTTATATAGAATTCAGAAATGAGATTTATCAGGAACTTCACATATAAAAAGTAAACCAGATATTATACAATTATTTGATAGTTGTTATTCGAATATCACGATTTATTCAGTCGAGACAAGTGATATCCGACGAGGCGTAGCCGACTGACGTAGCACGATTGTGACTAATGGCACATCTTTTTTCATGAGGCAAATTATTTGAATCTTTCAGCAAATCTTTGACCTGTTTAGAGGATAAATAGTTTACCAAACAAGGTCAATTGATGAATTGATTATTGTTCTCCTTGTTTTTATTAAATCCTTCCATTTGTTTGTTTTGTGCCACTCGTTCTGCACAGGTACTGACTAAAGAGACATAACAGGTATAGGTCACGTGATCAAAACAGAAAAATGAAGTGTGTAATGTGTAAGGTAAAGTATTAGTATAAGTATAAGAAGTTTTGGCCAAAATATTTACCGGTGTTTTCAGCAGAAAAGGGGGTGGGGGGTCAAGCATAATCTGTTAAGAAAAGATGAAAAACTCTGATAAAGAAAGTAGTTCTGTCCCTGAGACCAGACAAAAAAAATTGTTTCTGGTCCTTTTTTTTCTCAAAGTGATGAGCGCGTGTGGATATTTTTTTTATTTTTTTATTTTTTTTTGTCCTATAAGATATTTTTCATCCTTCACACCAATTGAAAAATAATTGAATATAGATAGGAATAATGTTATCTTTACCATGCACCAAGTAGGTATGTAAGAGACAAATTTTACACTTCAAATATTTGATGTGGGAAAAGTATTTTCAAATATTTGATGTAGGAAAAGAATTGTAGTCTACAAAGAGTCTAGAAAGTTGATATAAACTGGTTTATACCCGTTTTACACGATACAAAATTAAACATCAAGGGCTCACTTCCAAATTATGCAAAACAAATCTATTCAAAAATATAAAAATAAATACTGATGCGCCGGCTAAAAGTGGTGCGCACGCGGACCAGAAACAATTTCTTTTTTGTCTGGCCTTATGGATTATGAGAAGGACTTCGACTACTTGAATCGAGCCAAACTTATCGAGAAACTAATTATACATACTTTTGTCCATTCAATTAGCAGAATGTACGAACACACAGCTTACATACCAAAAGTTTCCAACTCAACACTTGATAAAGCTATTACTACAAAACATGGAGCGACTTCTCCGATATGCCTGGCTCTTTGGATGGAATTTCAAACAATTTTATGGATCCATACAACCTGTTGCAGTTGGATGACGACACAGCAACTAAAGCAAGCGACACTGAATCACTAAAGAACAAAATTCTGGCAGACTATTCTGACAGGAATTTCCAAAGAGTGAACATCTCAAAAACTAAGTACTTGCACTTTTCATGTAATCCACATGCTGAACCTTTACAGATCAACGAAAATCGATCAATAGAATCTGCACATAAAGACGGATATGTATATCTCAGTATGAAACTTGTTAACCTCAAATGAAAAACAAGATCACATAACAAGAAACTTTAATAACCGTTTTGGAAGTATCAACAAATTTTATGCTTGGTTAGAAAATAACTTGCTTACTCCCATCGATGTTAAACTTTTAACACTTTACAATGGTGCATGTGCTGCAGTACTATACGGCGGTGAAACATGTGGAAAGAATCATCTGAGAGAAAAGAAAAGCACTAAAGAGATTTTTGGGTGTAAAACCAAGTACACCAGATGATTTACTATACATAGAAACAAATAGACCAGACATAGAAGCAGTGATCAAAGATAGACAATTCAACTTCTACAAAAGGGTGTCAAGCGTTAACTGCATTGGAGACGAATCACATGTCATCTACAAATATCCATCGTACGAGACACACAAAATACATAACAGAGTACTCATTAAGCAGAATCCCACAGCTAAGATTTTTTTTGTGTCAAAAAATACCGCCATTAAAGTCGGAAAATATCTGAAAGTTATTGAGAAGATACGGAACGAAATAGTATAGACGTTTCTTTGTTGCTTTGATATGTACTAACTAGTTTGATTTATATGGAAGATGATTTGATTTGTATGGGGATGGGAGGGGCAGTGACAATTTATGAATGTAATTATTTTTCGTGGTCTTGCTGTATATTGATTTTATTCTCTCAGAACATCTTTTGCAAACCTGCACTGTAAAACACTTATATACATGACAATAAATAATAATAATAATAACAAACAAGAGAGACTAATCAATGTGCAATCAAAAATATTGGTTGAAATTATACTTGACTTTTCGATGGGACTTCTAATATGAGTATATAAAAGTGCCACATTCTGCGTCATGGGTCCATGATAAGGAGTAAGCAAAAGCGACATCAATTTGAAATAAAATAAAAAATAAAATGAAAAATAAAATTGAAAACAAAATAAATATCAAGATTGCAATAAATAATAAAAAAATACTTGACGCGAAAAGAAATTGCAATGAAAGATTGGCATTTCTTTTTGCCCCCCCCCCCCCCACTTAAAATTCTCAAAAATTATTTGATTCCTCTCCTCTCATATCGTTTTTCACCCCCTATGCCTGAGTTAAAAATGACCAACTCCTTAGATAAGTATAGAGGAAAATTATGTAACTATAACGAGATACTTATTTGTTTTATCTTATCTATTTCAATACAAAAAAATGCGGCTGCCTGGAAGATGCAGACTCAAGTACGATAAACCACACCAGTGTTAACTAGTTTTCCCTTAAATACTCATAGTGATGGTGCGTTAACAATCTCGTCTGTTAGTGTGTCCCAATCCTTGTCTAACTTGTATTGAGCATGGTAATTGAAAAAGTTTTTGTTATGACCACGAGTTGTTCTTGTTGGCGCTAATGTGAAAGGTGAATCCAGTTCAATCCATTCAAAATTTTGAAAATTTGAATCAAATTTTGGTTAAGGTATTTTATAGCTATGACATAGAAATTAATGAAAACACTATAGTCTATATCTATAGTCTTTTTTGCTAGAAAATTACATTGATAGAATGAAATAAATTGATACATCACTACACAAATAAAAACCAAGATAAAATAAAACAAAACTCGTATATGGTAAGGGCAGGATGAGGGGGAGGGCTTAAAGTAGCTGATATATAGAGCATCAAATGTTGTGAAACGCTTTGTATCTTTGGTGTATAAGATAGTTCCTTCGGAAAGATATTTGTATTATCAAGCTCGGAAAGCTGACGGTGACCATAAATGTACAAAACCTTTGCATTTGCTAAGTGGTTTAGATTGTTCGGTATGAACATTCTAATAACGGTAGCTGCTATATCCCCTCTATGCAATGCAAAAATGGGACAACTGAATATAAAGTGATTTGTCGTTTCTGATCCTATGCCACAACTGCAGCAATCATTCGGAGTGTCAGCAAAGTTATGTTGATTTTTGTGGCTTCTCAAAGGACTCAGTCCAAGTCTAAGTTGAAATAAGTTTCTCCCCAAACGATCACGAATTCTAAAATTATATATATATATATTTATATATATAATGTCATTGTGGTCTCTAACCTGGTTCTATCTTCTTCTCTAGAAGCATGGATTTCAATCTGGAGTAAATCTCTCGGCGTTGTGTGCTTTATTTCATTCAGCATAAAGTTTGACATGACATTTAGTTCTGTTTCGTTATTTTTTTCCCTTCAAATTAACATCGTCATTAAGATTTAGCTGTTGTTCTCATGGAAATTCACGAAGACTACGCTGGATCGCATTGATATCAGCAACGTCATATTTCCACATCCTACGCTCACTATGAGGGGGAGGAGGAGCCCTGATATTTACTTTGTAGTTTATTATCCGATGATGACATTTAGGATCAAGAGACGGACAAACACCATGATTTAATACAAGATTTGGGCGATTAGTAAGAATGAGGTCGATACAGGAAGGTTGACAATGAATGACCATTAAAATCACCGCAAAAGAAAGACGCATAGGGTTTCCCAGCTTTTATCTTTGAGTAAATTTCTTCAAAATTTACCAAGAAGTCTTTAAATTCTGGCGAGCTATGACTAAACGCAAGACTTCAGTATAGGACAGAAAAGAAAATTATTTTTTGATTGAGATTTAGCTCAACAACCAGTGTTTCTCCAAATGCCAGATCCTTCCTTAAGGCTATCGGAAGTGAGTTTCGGTAATAAATACCAACACCGCCACTTTTTATATTGTCTGGGTGATTAGCGGAGATAAACGAGTAACCATCTAGCCCAGGTACATTTGTGGCATGTTCTTTAGATAAACTCGTTTCATAGAGAGATATAATATCGTAAATCGTGGAATGAGTTGTGCGCTTTGATGAGTTTACTGCGGGTAAAAGATTCTTTACATAAACTATTCAAACTTCAGCACATGAAGTTAAGAAAAGTACCAGTCGGTGGATTAGGACCCGGGTTCCGCGAGATATCTCCACAAAAGAAGTAATAGAAGCGTTATAAACCAGGATGAGAAATAGTTAACCCTATGAGAAAACGAGAGATATACAGGCACAATGTGCTGGATCAGCGTATTGGCTTCAGAAAAAAGTTGTTATATAAGAAGTCCAGGTAGCAACTGTAAAAGAAAGAGTCAAAGTTTCCTTGAAATTCTCGGCACTCTAAAGAGGGGAAAATTTTAAGAAATTATTGCAAAATTTCGGCTATTTCAGCCGTTTGATTGGCTAGAGATTTCAACATCAGGAAGGTCCAATTTAAGATGTCAAAATTTGATGTCTTGTTAAAGTCAAAAATGATAAAAACCCTTCTACATGAACCAATCGGTATATTGTTGATGTAATTTCCAACCAATCAAAAGATTGAATTAGCCATAGTTTAATGACGATCTCTAAGCAGCCTTATGGATGATGTTGCAAAAATCTTAAGCAATCGTGAAGCTGAGCATAAAAATGAAGCAGCTCTATTGCTTGAAAATTCATATTGATGACATGTATATCTTTTTTTGTTTAGCATCTCGATCTCCATCAAAATGTCTCAACATTTAATCTTCATTCTTCTAAGCGTCTCATTTTTCACCCAACTATGTAAGTAAATTTTAATTTCCCTACAGTAGATGGACTACAAAATATGTGTGGACATCAAAATGTCGATACTAAAATATCCCGTCACATAAATAACTGATTTGACACATTTAGATTTATTTTTGATTTCAAAAAAAAAAAATTGATAGTAATTTTAACTAGGAGTGGGCTGTATGGACGCGGAAAATGAAAAATTCCTTAAAACATCTCAAGAACCAGAAGTTTTCTACGCATACGTTGTTTTGAAAAATGTTCACAACATTAAGGGCTACAACTTCATACCAAAAACAAGAAAACATGATGGTACAACATCCGTCAAAATGGCGGCAAAAAATTCTGAATTTAAAAAATTGAAATTTTTTCTTAAACTGGCTTGCACTTTTCTTTTTAAACGATCACATGAAAAATGTTTATGTTGGTCGAGATACATGCTATAGAAACTAAATAAATACTAACCAGAAAATTTCAAATTTTTATCTGATATAGCCCACTCATACTTTAACTAAATCTTCATTATATGCGAGGGGAGGGGAGGAATTTTTTAATATTACTTACAGCAATATTTGCATTCTATTTCCATTTAGTAGTTCATCTACTGTACATTTTTGTTTCATATAATAGTGCCATACGAACACGATTTTCTTTATAATTTGTGTTAGTACTCTTTAGGGGATGTTTTCGCACTTCATTACACACATCACAGAACAGTACAGCCTCATCAAAGAGGAATTTTGACTCATCAAAGACAGTCGATGCCTCATCATAGTATATTTTTGCCTCACGAAAGAGGATATTCATCTCACTTGAGGCAAGTTGTTCACAGAAGAGCCAGCAGACGCGGAGGCTCTAGATCGTTGGCTCAGCTTACTGCAGATATTGAGAAAATTAAAGTCAACGTTGCAGGTAAAATATTGGTTGAAGAGGATACTTTTATATCATATTAAGATTTAAAACTGCTGCTCACGTTGCTGGTAAAGGGAAATTTAGTTTTTTAGATTATATGAAACGTTATTTCAGCCTAAAACTTAATTTTTTTGATTTTCGTACAAATATTTTAAAATTTCATAAACTTTAAAAGAAGGGGTCCAGATCTATTCAACCCTGCAGGCACACTAAAGGTAAATGTTCTAGTAGCCAAAGAAAGAAATCTTAAATAAACCCATGAAATAAGTCTGGAAAATACAGTTAAAATGCTTAGAAAACTTAGATTCTATGGATCCAATAGAATTTTGCCCCCTTCACAGAAGCTGGTGGTATGCTCTTGTATCTCTGGTTTACTATTTCCTTATGGAAAGTTTAATGTTTTTTCATCAGATTGAAAAAAAGTTTGATTATTAATTATATTCTTCTTTTTTAGCACAAGATGAATTCTTATATGGGAGAAAATATGCCAGTAAGTATCTACCGAATTATTCATGATATATAATTATTCTCTTTAATTGATGAATGGTTTCACACCAATCAATATTAATACTATCTGAGTTCAATACCCCGTCACGACATTAATTTCAATATAAGCTTAAACAGATAAAAATTGACGCAGTTATACGCAGTTATACGCATTACATCACTGCCTACTATTTTGGTACAGACTTTGAAGTGTGATCTTTCCGGCCACCTCATGCTGTGTGAGGGAAATGTGGTAGTCAATTTTTACCTAACAATACAAAACAAACCAATTTTTTGGCCATTGAAAGATAGGATATTTGGACGCGCTTATGTCTTGGTTACGTTTATAGGTACATCATTGCTATGGATACATGTACATATATGAACGCAAATCGTGGGGTATTGTTACCAAAATTTATTCAATTCAATTTATTTTAGTTATTGGTTTTGGTCATGGTTTAACAGAAGGTGGTCAACCATCGGGTGAATTTTATGGTTACATGGAACTTCCTCGCTGCCTGGAAGCGTGTTACACAAAACGGACGAATGGGGACCACGATGTTAACGGAGTCGTGTACTTCCCAACCAATCAACAGTGTAACTGCGAGAGAAACACGAGAGCGCATGCGAATGATGCTGCATCTCTACACTACACGTTACATGATGTGCCAGGTAAGGGATTGTCGCTAAATTATGGCTAATTTAGCCGATTGATTGGTTGGATATTACATCATGAAGAATCAGATTGGTTCATATAGAAGAGTTCATCATTTTTGTTTTTAACAAAACATCAATTTGTGATATTTTAAATCGAGCCAATTAGCTTCCTGATGATATAATTTCTAACCAATCAAACGGCTAAAATAGCCGAAAGGTGCTCAATCGTATTTTATCAGGAGACGACAGGGTTCGACATAAGAAAATTAATGTCCGTACTTGCATAGAACGCTGGCGTACCTAGATATAGTAGTTGGCCTTAACAAGAGACGACATGATCTTTTTATTTGAACTCGATGTAGGGAAATGTAAGAAGTAGAGAGACGGGAGACGGTACTCGTCGTACCAAAGTATTTGGGCGAACTTGAGTTGTACTTGCCATCATTTTTCTACGTATTAACGCAAACCCAATGCCTACCGTGGTACTCTGGTACGCCTTTATGTCAGGATCAGACGTTTTTTGATAATTACAGAATACACCTTTTCACAATTCATTAAGGGATTAAATATGTATGGCTTATACACTAATCTTAATTGGTTTATAGTCTTCAAAAACATGATTTTAATGCATGATTTTAATTTCATTTACAGGAGGTGGCGCCAAAAATGTTGACAATATCAATGTCTTTGATAACAATAACAATAACAACAACAACAACAACAACGACCAAAAGAATACGAATAACAACATGAACCACAATTTCCAAAATTCGAATGAAGACAACAACACAACAATGAACAATTTTTTCACCAGTTCCACTACGAACATGCAAAACGGCAATACAAACAACAACAATAACGAATGTTGTGCTACGAACAATATGAACGGGATAAGTGATTATCAAAACTGGTCCCAAGACAATTGGAATAAACAACATGTTCGCATTGGGAATTCTATTGTTGATGCTATGACGACAGTGAGTGCAGCACGAGATGAAATTCTAGAAGCTTCGTCTGCAGAGAAGAAGAAGAAGAAGAAAAAGAGGAAGAATCGAAATATGAAAAGAAAAAGATTGAGGGTCTATAAGAAGAAACACTTTTAAGATATAATTTTCTTGTATTTATTCAAAATTGTATCAGGGATCATGGTTGGGATTGGCATTTGACTTTTTGAAAACTACATGAAATAATCAGTTAAGCCATGATTTTGAAACCATCCTTTTGATGGTCTAATAACATTAATTCCATGCTTCTCAAAGGCTAAGACAAATAAATTTTGGACAGGCAGTGATAAAAATCGAGAATTTTATTTGATTTTGCCTTAAACACTACTATTGGTAATTAGAAGTACCAGAGAAATGTCAGACTTTTGAATACTTCTCTTAAGAAAAAAAATGGTTTAAGAACATCAATTTATGCAAAAGTTTTTATTATAAGAATGACCATTTTCCTTCTCATGGAATGTTGGTCCAAAAAATATGGCACTTTTCCTTGCACACCAGATAAAAGATAAGAAATTTGATTGTTATGATACATTTTATTTTCACTCCTATGGAATGAATCCACTAAAATTATGTACAGTGGCGGAACTTTCGTGAGGCCCTTGCCATGACCTTATTTCTGGGGCCCTTGGAAGTATAACGGATAATATACTGCATTGCTAGTAAATCATATCGTGATGGGAGGAAACTCGATTCTGTCGATTATCTTGATCGGACTAAATTCATTTTGATCGAACAAAAACTTTCACTACTGACAAGTCATTGTAGATGAAGAGATATGGCGATTTTGCATTTTCAATTCTTTGTGTACAATTTTCTATTGCATTATACGCTTGGGACCATAAATCTCTGAAACCACGCTGAACCCTTAGAATTAATTTGCACATCCCGGCTGTCCCGCCACTGATTATATCTAGACACGAAACATCTATCAACAATGTTGTAATTTAATTTATAAAAATCCATAAGATATTTTTGAGTAGGAAAACATATATTGTCTGCTTTTATCACCTTGTAAAACAAATAAGGGAATATCCATGATTCTAGTACTAACATTATGAGCGTGCAAATTACACGCTAAAATAGCATGAAGACATAAATGTAAATTTACAAATTTCTATGAAAATATGAACAATATTGGTAGACTGAATGGAACAGTAAGATGTCCATTTAACTACCTAGCGAGTCACGCCTCTCAATTAGCCTTGCCTATCATCACAAAAAAATTATTGGATTCAATATTCAAAATGTTCTTAAGTACTAAGACTGAAGATATTCCTTCTCTGTAGTTATCATAGAAATAAACCAAAAGTTGATAGAATCTTTTGATGAAAATAATGAATGATATTTAAGTCCCTATAAAATAAAATTGATGGTTTTAACTATTTACTTGGAAATAGTAACTTAGATATTTTTTTGGTTTCTAGATAATGTCAAAAAAAAAACGTCAATAAATTGAAGTGAATGTTGAATACAAAGAAGTTTGAATGGACACAAAATTTCATGTTCTTTTGATTTAAGTTTTTTCAATGTTTACTTGCTAAATATCTAAAACGAAACTGTTTCTGAGTGAAGAAGGGATATAGAAATTAAAAACCGTGGTTTTCGATTTATTTGGGGAATGGATTAAAACTGAGTATACTAAAGAATATAATAGCTAAGTTGTTCTTTGTAAGATATACTTTAAAGAAAACTTTATTTAATCGCTACATACAAGCATATTGGCAAGCAACAAGGAATCAGATTTTAATGCGGTTTTGATAACACTAAGAGTCCACATCAATACATTTAAACACTTTTCTTTCAGTTCAGGTAAGTAAGAATTGATTAATGAGTATCCGTTAGGGACCTCTTTCTATAATGGAATATGTCCTTTTTTTGAAA
The DNA here is from genome assembly GCA_032273505.1 of Nanomia bijuga. Classification (NCBI taxonomy): domain Eukaryota; kingdom Metazoa; phylum Cnidaria; class Hydrozoa; order Siphonophorae; family Agalmatidae; genus Nanomia; species Nanomia bijuga. The sequence goes on along the minus strand of JAUKPT010002241.1, from coordinate 2,756 downwards.
TCACGCAAATTTATGATTTTCATACATCTAACGATCTGAATTAAAACAAATATTAAACTACTGTTTATGGCAGCGTGGTACCTACAGTATTTCAAAATATATGAAGAAGAACAAAAGCTCATTAGTTTCTTATAATAACATGTTCGCTACACAAATTGTCTAGGTCCAACATCTAATTAAATTAAGGTATAACTCAGGTAAATTTAGTAAATATCATTTTGGAGTTTTCCCCTTATTTCTCTTTGTTTAAAAATTCTATGACACAGTTGCCCAGGTAGGATTGAAGATTAAATAGATGCATTCGAATCATTCACAATGGATTTAGTTTCGGGGCATTTTGACAAAACTCCAAATATATTTATTTTAATCTTATATCGAGGTTACGGAACGGAAAAAATTTTTGACAGTAAAAAGAAACACGTCAGTAAAAAGACATGTCCAAAATCTAGAGAGTACCTTTTTCTGTTTTTTCTTTTTATTTTTCACTTAATTCGTTTAATTCGTAGTTTTGGTCGTTTCAAAGGGCGATGAAGTATTGATAAGATAATCTTCCACTCCTTTTCATATCGATTAAGGCAAATAATGATTCAAACTTAATAGATTTAATTCAACTGCAGGTTTCTTATAATTATATGCTTTATTTAGAATAGTTTCGCATTACAGATTATAGTGAGATTGTAAAAATAAAGGCATGCAGTAAATGAGTTCATACACACTCAATCCTTAGTTTTTCAAGAACAAACTGAGAAAAATTTACCTGGTTAGATGGTTGTGAATAAGAACATCTCCTCATCGCTTAAATCATCATTAGATTGAGTTAAATGGAGAAATTTCATGAATGAGTGAATTTTATCAAATAAGATCAAAATGCTCAACTGACTAGCCCAATGATGGAACGATAATAGGATCTGTGATCATTTTTCAAGATCTAGAAAGGAATACTTTTGATTTTATCAACAACGTGAAAAACATGATTTACAGTATATAAGTAGATAAGATTATATCGTGAAAATAGATAGCCCCCGTGGAAGGTCCACGGTTGAGCCTATGATGGCTATGAACAGTTATTATTAAGATCAAATTAATCAATTCGAATGGTGAGAATAACGTTGAACAAAAGGAATTGATATCAAGTGGCAAAGAAGTGCTATGGATTGAAACGTTTCCAAAGATTTGACATCACAACAATGTCATTAAGGTCCAAGACTAAATTTGACAGAGTTTGACAAAAATTAGGAAGATTCACAAATATATATATACACGTTTCTTTTTCAAAAGAAATAATTGTGCAGCAGTAGGGTGGAAAACCTGCTCTCAAAATCCTCTAGCTCGAGCGACAAACATTAATCAAGAAAGACAGCAGCCAGCTGATTGTTAACTAGGAAAAGAAATTTCAAGCCGAAGTAAAACTCCAAACTGTTACGTCTCGAGTGTTTTAAAAGTATATTTATTAGCCAATATTAGCTATATTTATTAGCTTTTTTTTCTCTGGTTACAAGATTTCTGGGGGCATTTATAAGAGTATTTAAGGGAAAAGACTATGCTTTTTGGGACAACTTCTTAGACATAATTTGTGAACAGTCCGACAAATTCTAAGAAAACCAGTCAGATTTACCTACAAGCCGATAGATTTACCAAAAGTCTGATGGTTTTTCAAATAACTTTGTATGGGGACGTGTTGAAGAGCGGAGTAGTGAGTTTAGCACACTTCCCTCTCCTCAAATCTTTCCTTCAGCTGAGAGAGATCGTTAATTAACAGGACTAATTATAACGATCAGGCTGATTGGCTGCATGGCCAGCTTTATACAAGGCCTGCCATGTAACTACCGCAAGTTGAATATCTCCCGAATCAGCCAAAATATGAACTTAAAATTTCACACAGGTAATCTCAGTCCCGGTTAGGGGTCACACACCAGAAATTCGGTGTCTCCCATTACGTAGAATTGTCCACGGTTTGACTCTCAAACCCTGACCTTCGTAAGAACGATAAGATTTACTCATATGATACTAGCAATGCAGAATAGACACTGCTAACACCGCACTCGTGAAATTCTTTTGATTCTTCAGAACACTCTTCTGGGCAATTTCAGCAATTTATTTTAACGAAGATACTGCGGAAAAATCCACCGCGTCGCGACCACACAGCGCGGTAGCCAATTATTCTCGCCGCGCTGGCGCGACAGGCATTTTTTCACCAAGCTGCCACCACGCCGAATTCACTGCATAATTCTTTCCAAAAAACTGACACTCTCCCTTGCAAGAATAGACAAGGTTCCAACAGAACAATGGATTCTTCGACAATCCGATAGTTTTCAAATATAATTCAGATTAGTGTGGGGTGTGGTCTAACACACCTTTTTACTCCCTGTTGTTTTGTATTTTAAGTGTTTTGCTCAAGCATCAATGACACATCTGGATCCACCTTTGTTGCCTCACTTCTTTCTCTAGTTGAGATCATCAACAAAATAAAATTAAACAACACGCTTAATTACCTTATTTGCTTTCACAATTAATGAAGCTATTGAATATAATAGTTTGCGCACTTTCCCCTCTAGTTGAGATCATTAACAGATATTATAGTCTGTATCAAAATAAGATGCACATCCCACATATGTGCGTTTTTTGAAACCAATTTTCAATATTTTTTGATACATTTTTTTTGGTCGAAAGCCACATCAGAGCACTTGCTCAGATAATATAAAAAAATCATTTAAATTAAAGAAAATAAGGAAAAAATGAAGATGAAAATTTTGAAC
>JAUKPT010002240.1:0-13561 GCA_032273505.1 Nanomia bijuga | reverse complement strand
AACAACCTTCAGAAAGCTGCATTGTTTAACTTGCAGGTGGTTGAATACCTCCTGAATAAGGAGAAGGAGATCCGTGCAGGGAAGGCTCCGCCTAATCCAATGGTCTCCACACTGCTGACACAGCAGATAGACAGCTTTACCTTGCTTGGCTTGGTCAGCCAGCATCTTACGGTGACATGCCGTTTCAAGCTTAAGCCATACATATATCCAGACTAAGGAACTATGCTCCCAGGATCCCCGTCTGAGTGGCTTTTTTGGGAACTAAAGGAGACGATTGTGACCGCTGAACAGCAGCAAAAGTTTTCGTTCTCAGTCAACCGAGCTCTTTCGTCGGGTATTTGTGATGGCCAGAAGAGATCTTGGCCCCGTCCAAAGAGGGAAAGAAGGACGCTCCCAAAGGGGAGGAGGCGCCACGCCAACAGCATCACCAGCAAAGCTACCCGAAAAAAACCTATCGTCGCTGGTGGAAGTGATCGACTTGTGGTTGGCCCATGCTGGTCGTGATGTAAGTACCTTTGGTTTTATCACCCCATGCCTTACTCAGTTATTTTCCTGTCTGATTCCGATATCTAAAATTTTCTTGGAATCGCTGATTTAATTACTTACCCAAACTTTAAAGTCTCAACTTAGTCTCGAAAACGGGACATTTCTGGGTTAGAATAGTAGAATTAAGGTAGACCTGTAAGATTGTACCCTGATTCTTGTTCTGTTCCAGAATGGAGCGTTGAGGGACTCAGTTGCCCTCCCACCCAGGACCCTGAGTCCCTTACGTTCCTGTGATCACCTGTGTCCTTTACACAGTTGTAACCTCTGTTCCTTGAAGTATGATTTGATCGCGATCGCTCTCAACTGAGTCCCTCAACGCTCCATTCTGGAACAGAACAAGAATCAGGGTACAACCTTAGGTCTACCCTAATTCTACTAGTCTCTCACACGTGCTTCTTTGTCGTACCGTTTACACGTCCGTTGCTGCATTCACTCGCTAAATATACTCGATAGCTTCTCGCACGTGCTTTCCTTTGTGTTGTTTTATCGATTACATCAGTTATCGATACATATAGTATTTCAACACTGGTATGGTAAAAGCTTGAGCTAAGAATCCTTTTTCCCCTTCGGCAAGGGAACAATGACCAACGTGTTTTATATAACTTGCAAGCAAAACAGGATAGCCATAAATTAGCTCGAGTAAGAAGAGACAGTTTTGTACGTCCAAAATAATCGTTTCATGTCATCTATTACATACTTAGATATTTACTGAAAGTATTACTTAAAACTATTACGCCGATTTTGGGGCGATTTTGACCAATAATGTTATAGAGATACGCAAACAGTGTATTTCTTTATTGCATCGAACAAATATCCAACAAGTAAAACACAAATTTTAATTATTAATATAGAAAACATAAAGCAAGTTTTTTTTTCGTTTCATTTCAAATAATTTTAAGACCTCTCGTGTCTTCGCCTATTTTTAAGTCCATTAGTTATTGATTTCTTGGTAAGAGACTATAACCATATTGCAATAAGATTTTGAAAAGAAACTTTTTGACAGGAAAATTTTGATTACAATATATATAACAGCATAAAGTAGCAGGCCTGGAGTAAAGAAATTTAAGATGACATTTAGAGAATGCCATTCATTTTTCTGCCTCCCCATATCCAAGTAAACTAATATTGAAAATTTATCACTTTAGTCTTGTTTAAGATAAAATTAATGGACCAAGTCTCAAATTTCTATCTTAAACACAATATCTTAAGACTGCAATTATCATTTTGTTCTTCGTAATAATTCTTCTTTTTTGAAAAAATAGAGAAATTTTACAGAATTGAACAATACTAAACCGACCAATCCACGTTATGTGAGAGAAATTGAGTAGAAACTTGCCAAAAGTGAATCTTTAATTAAACAATTATGGTCCCTCCTTTAAACTTAATTATTAACGAGTCCGGGAAGGTTTCTAGAAAGGTTAACCCAACGAACGTTTAACGCTAAATGGCCTGGTTTATTTTTACTAAAACTTAAACCTGGTTCAATTAATTTCTTTAATGCAAGACAATTCGATCTACAGATTTCCTGAACCAAACTCTGGCTCATCTTTTTGCACAGACCCAGTCCAGTGTCCAAACAACTAAGTAACTGCCTTCTCGATGTAACAAGTCTCACCATTCGATTGACACATGAAATAAAGTTGAGTACACATATAGACGCAATACATTAAGAAGAGATTATACACGCGCAGCTGCTTTGTAAATATTTCATCACCGTTTACGGTTTAAACTAGCGTTTTCTATAGATGAAAAAAAGAGAAATTTCTTCTTCATACAAAACATCATTTCAAATAAACATCAACATTATTAGCCAAGGCTAATGATACGTCGGAGAAAGATTCAAAAAGTAGGAATTTCAAAGAGTTTTATGAGGTATTTTTGAATTCCCCTTTTTAGAGAAGAAATGATGACGATCTTTAACATAGTATTTTTCTTTATCTTGTTATCCGGGATTTGCGTGAAGAACTAACTAGTACCTGATTGAAGAAAAGGAAAGAATTTGAGCAAACATGGACAGTGTGAAATCAACGTCAGGTAAGTGCACCGTTACTGGTTTTGTTCCCAATTACTTTATTTGAGCAATATCAGACTTCAGAGCGGAGAAGAGAATTAGAGATTCAGCAACTTCAATGGTTTGGTTCTAAAATGGAGAAGAATCTATAATTCAATACTCATTAACTTTTCATTTTCATTTATATGATGTTTTGTACTTTTGTAAGAGAATATCGAATTCTGCAAGATGAAATTCGGATCAACCTTTTCAACAACGTTGAATCTAAGACTAACGGAATATATCCGCACTGCAATACAAGCTGGAAACAAAGTTTCATGTTGCTAGTATAGGTAAACATCTAAACAGACTACAAGAAAACTGTCATCGAAATTTCCTCATTATAAATAAAAAGAATTAGGAAAGTTAAGTCAATTAATTATTCAAAGGAAAAAGTATATTTATTTGCAATAAAAACATGATATTAGATGTATCAGAACCTTCCTGGTTTTGCATTTATTTTCACAGTCACAAAAAGCGGTCAATGGAAATTGTTTGTCATTATAAAGCAGAGACTTCTATATAATGGTAAAGTGTAAAGTGTTCGTTTATGGTCGAAATTTACCGGACCCACTTTAAATCTAAATTCGTTGGCCTAATTTAATTGAAGTATGGTAAAATAAGTAGCTGGGTAAAATAATATTATGTGAAAACGGTATGTATGTTTCCTTCATGTAAGTTTTTCTGTCATTTTTTCCATTTAACAAAAAACATTTCGAAACTGTTGAAGGCCCCCAGGGCCCGGATCCGTGGTACGAGCATTCTCGGACACCCTGCCACCGAAAGAAATATGATTAAAATTTGGAAAAGGATGAAGCAATAAGTAATACCAATGTAAACGATATGGACACACAATTTCGAACAAACTATACCATTTTCTTAACTTCAGAGCAAGCCCAATCCATTGGATTTGTCTATTTAAGAATTTAGGGATGACAAATGATCCAAATGAAAACGCCTTTTTTTAGGAACACTTGAAACTTTTTCTGTACTGAGGGTGCTTGTGATCCCTTATTGTCTGCTGAGAATCAGGGTTTCGCACATAACTGCAAGTAACTTTGATTTCACGTAGTAGATAGAAGATTTATAAGATTTAGTTAGTTATGTGGATTTATGGAAATTTTCAAACAAATTTTCCAATTTATTAAAAAATGCTTTGTTTACACACAGGACGTTTGACTGGAATATTAAGACTTATTTTTCATCTGATTTTGTAAGCTATATTATTCGTGATTAGTAATAACTATATCACCAGCCTTACTTCTTTATCTTTTTCTTTTTCAATCAACTTCATCACATCATTTTATTTGGGCGGGATCTACATTTCCGATGAAAGAAAGTTTCGAATAAGAGCAAGCATGAGAATAGAGTATATGTCAATTCATTATCCAACTTATGTTGTTTGTTTAAGATGAACACGTTTATATATCAACAAGAAAGATTGAAAGTAGAGTGTAGTCTGCTAACACAACCATGAGAACTTTAAAGTTGAAATAATCCCAGAAGAAAAGTGAAAGTTCAAACAATGATATCTGACCTTAAATTCCCTAAATTCTGCTATACGGCAGGTAAACACTTTTTGAACGGAACAAGTTAAAGTTCTTTATTGCAGTACAAATAGTCTTAATTTGTCGACGATGTATGGATGTTGAGCATTACACGATTCAATTTACAAAGAACCGTTTTATAACATATTAGCAACTTCAGTTTCGATTTTCCATAAAATTTAAACAAATTGAACACCCTGAATCAGTCCTATTCTCAACGGAAGATTTTCGCAGGGTAAAAAATTTGAAAAATTAATTTCACTGGATCACAAGAAGTTTTCACCGGGTCATTGAGAATTCAATTTTTAGAGTTCACCACAAGCCCAAAATTCTTTGATTAGCAACGAGGTTTTTATATCACGCTGACAGGGTTCGACATAAGAAAATTAACGTCCGTACTTGCCTAGTACGCCTAAAAATTGACTGGTGTACCTAGAAATAAGGGTGCCGCTCAGTGAAATAAAAGGGTTTCTAAAAATATCTTTTTAACTATAGTATGTGTAGTTAACAAGACACAACATAACTTTTTTATATGAACTCAATGTATGGAGTAGGCGGATGGAGAAGAAGTCAAGTACGCCTTAATACTTTGGTATGTGTACTTGTCATTATTTTCTACGTACTAAACGCGAACTCTAGGCGTGCCGTGGACGTGTCCAACCCTGGCTGAGAGATATGGAAATTGTATTTTTGGAATGAATACAGTACTTTCTTCTTATTTGTGACGATTAATTTGTATAAATAGTATACTATATAAATGGTTTCTTCATGTGAAAATAGTTTTTCACTCCGTTTCAAGTTTTCTATTTTCTGTCTCTACAAAAAAAATAAGACTGATGTTAAAAATGGCAACTAACGTTTCACAAATGTTTTGATTAAAAAAAAGTACTCAAACAAGGTAATGTTTTGACATTTTTAGTACTGGCGAATGACTAACATAACATCGCAGTATGGTATGGCGTCAATTAGCCCTCTCTATTCCAAAACCATAACTACATATAGAAACCGCATTTCTCAAAATACTCATTGTATAAGGGTTTTCAAATGTCATCTTCGACTATCTCAATTCTAAAATGGTGGTAAGCAATTACATAACAGTACAAAAGATTTTCACAAGAAGAAGTAAAAAGGAAGCTTGAGTTAATTACTTTAACTAGATAAATAAACAATTAATAAATAGATAAACACACAAAATGTTGAAAGATTGAAGATGAATTTATATTAATGACGTAATTATCGAGATAATCACGTTTTACTACCACTTATATTTACATGCTTGTACATAGATCATAAAAAGTTCATTACGCGATTGCAATTCTATAAAAAATGGAACAAAATGACGCAATCGACGAACAAACAATGTTGATCGATTTCAAAGATTGGAAATCTATGTGTTACGTCAACGACATCAAACAGTTTAGTTTATTTATTTGTTGAAAAAACAAATATCTCTAACAAAATTCAAGTTTAGGCCAGAAACCAACTCAATATTCATTTAAAGTGGGAGGGGGAGATACAATTTCAATTTAGGTTCTCGTTTTGTGCATATGGTGCGTTTTCATGTACTTTTAAGTGATGTCGTTAGAAAATCAGGCCAAAGGAAGCAACTTATACATTCCATAAGGATTTTGCGAATGGTGATGACTTGCTGGTGCCATATGGTGTTGTCGCTAATCGCGCTAGCTACCTACAACATGTTCGAAGAAATCATTTAGTCCAGCATTTTAAAAAAGGAGGGGAAAGGAAGAACGTCAATAACTTTATAGCAACTAAATGTAGCGACATGTTTACCCATAATTCTTATTTACATTTTGGCCCCAATTAGATTAGTTCAATTAATTCTAAAAATCATTAAACAAAGATACAGGTTTTGTTCTGAAATGCTTTGCCTGACAGCACACCATTGATCGAGCATTGTTTAGCACTTTAGTCAATAAACAAGATACTTAAATCAAAAACAGGAACATAAAGGATCATAAACTAAAAAACAAGAACACAGATTTGGAAAGATTTTCTTTTAATTACAAATCTTTGAATAGGAAGAAATAAGAAGGAAGAAATAAATTGGAAGAATTCATTTTTTAGATGTGTGTATAAGTTTAAAAATCCATTTATGGTATAGTACTATACTAACAAACAACTGTAACTTTATGAAAATTAGTAAAGGACTTAGACCATGGTAGCAGTATGCTAGAATATATTGAAACTCGATAAAATATTCATAGCCTATCTATTCAATTCGGTAATTTGTTCTAGGTAATTGTTCGAGTAATTAATCAGTTAATGAACGCACACTAAAACTCTTTCTCCTTTTGATATAATGGTCTATTGTTTCCATTAAGGCTCTTAACAATGACTATAAAAATAAATTCTTGCCGAAGTATCTTCGATTTGAAACGAAAATACATTTGAATGTTCTAGCAACACTTTTTGTAACAATACTTATCACCTGGTTTTGACGATTTGCATAGATATGGCGTTAATATATCATAATTTAGCCATATATATTGATGTCGGTGAACTTCGTTCATTTCCATGGATTTGTTTCTCTTTTTGGACATCTTATAAGTCATTTAATGATGTAGGCGATTCACCATCTAGTTGTGCGGTAAATGGCGGGTCTCATAGTTGCCCATTTTGTCCTTTTATGATTGATTGCTCGACGTAGAAATGACCATTTGTTGTTTTATATTTTGAGATAGTGTTTACCATTTGACAATAATGAAATTCACAATAAATATTGATTTTTGGATTTTTTTAAAAAAATTGGGGTATGCCAGCCTTGTGTTATGTAGTTATTGAAGCTGTTCATATGGTACAATTTCTTATCTTTTTTCAATGTGAATTGTAATTAATTATTACCCACGCTCTACAGAAAGAAGTGTGTGCCACGGTACCCAAGAAGAAAATAAAGAAGAATTTCAGTCGAATAAAAAACATTTTTAACCTCCGTTTAGTAAATCTTTAGTAAATTTAACGCCATGAAAGATGTTCTATTGTCAACAAAACGGCAACTTGTCTCAGCTGTCCGCCCGAGGCTGTACACAATAACAATGAACTATTACACAATTTTTGATGAAGGTATCGCAAGACAAAATCGTCCACTGTTAAAATATACAGTCATTTTCAAGAATGTTAAGATATACCTCAATAAGTATGGGATTTACAATTAATTTGGCTATAGATTTTTTATCACAATTGAAAAGAATAATTTCGAGAAATACTGTCGTATCTCGCAGCGAAATAGCGCAATTTGTTATAGCTACTATGTAACATTAAACTAAATGTTACACACAACTAAAAAATGTTGCATAGTAGAAAAAACTAATAATATTTAAGTAGATAAAAAAGTATAAGAATCGTATTGTATACATAAAACAAAAAGAATATATATTTTTTACATTTTACACGATGATTATTTTAGTTAATTACTCAATACTGATGCAAAAGAAGTAAAAGAAAAACATATAATACACGTTTTTAGATACAAAGAATGCATTGACACAATGACATTTTGATTGGTTAAATATTTCTTAATTAATTTTAATGACAAGGAAAGCAGTCCAAAAATGAGACGCGCACAAGGGCTTCATTCGGTCGTTCACAGCCGCATAGAAAGGAAATACTTTGGGGGAGCTACGACAATATATTTACTGAACGCTTTCGTCGTCTGACATTAGATATGGCTTGCTTCTAAATCAATAATGTTGAACTCGGCCTAAGGGCTCGTTCATACTCCGAAGCGTGCAGCAAATATATATTGTTTTGGTTTATTGAGCTTGTCAAAATATCACAAACGAGAAAAATAATCATTTAATCATAATTAAAACTTCTACATTCATGCATGAATGCATTAAAAATGCATTAATAATGGCTATTATTGTTTGGGTGTCATAATAGAGCAGTTAAAATGTAAGGGCGCGGTGACATATGTTTTATTCAGCGAAATATCATCAATGTGGAGCTCACCGACGACTTTAAGGACATTCACATTTTGAAAACGCGACATTCAATACAATAGATCAAACAATAGATCATTAGGCCAAGCTAAGTTGATCTTGAGATTTGCGTCACAAGAAAAAGTTCAATGCGCAATGCGTTTTATCAGTAGATTTTCTACCAATGCGCACGCTGTTTTATTTAAAATTAAATAATGCTTAATGTCCCTACTGCGTTCAATTTGCCAGCAATAAATCTATATTTTAACATTTCTTTAGCATGTTTACAAGTGATGGCAAATGTAAGATGATTTAGAATAATTTTGTAATACAGTGATTTGAAAAATGGAACTGCAAAGTATAATGAAAATTCTTGCATATGTCATAACTCTGCATGTAATAAAATCAATCGACGCGGATATATTTGTTTCATAACTGCTTGACGCGAGGGTAGAAAATCGATGCACGCGTGTGACACAAATCTAGTCATTTAGCATGGCTTTATAGATCATTTAACTACAACAATTAAAATCTATTTTCTAAACCATTTTGGAAATGACAGGATAGTTACTGCTGACTTGAAGATGGTTGCAATTGGGATAAAATCAATTTTACAACTAGTTGGAAGAAAGTCACCTAAAAACGGATAGTGTTACGGTCAATATAAATTATTTTTGCAAGAAATGTGTTTATTAAGTGAATCAATTAAGTTGCAAGTTGGAAATATCCAAAAGAGAACAAATTAAACTCTTTTTTTCAAAACTCAAAACTTTTACATAAACAGAAGAGAAATGTTTATATGCAGGTATGTGTGGGCAGATATCATAATCAATGGTCACACTCAGATGAATAAATAATCAACATGAGGTATTTCACCAGTTAAAACAGTAACAACAATTTCAATGAAAATAACAGATGGAATTTGAAAACATTATCAACCTCAGTCTGAAATTGAATAAATTAGAAAGAGAACACACAAACTTTATAAATCCATTTTACCACAAATAATGATAACAATTCAACAGAAGATATAGCAAAATATACCTTTTCTATTATAAAACGAAATAAAAACAACAAAGAAAATAAGGGATCGATATCAAAAAATGAACAAATCACTAATATATTCCATATTTCATTTGAAAGTTTTTAAGAGATTTATAAAATGCTGACAAAGCAGGGTGCTTGAGAGAAGGTGTGAAGATGAACATGTAAAATAAAGATGGACTGGATTCCACATTTAAAAAATCCTGATCGTATTATCTTAGACAGCTCAGGTCGTTGAATCTATACAGTATATGTTTATATATGATTGTTGGTAAGCCCTAAAAGGTAAGGTTGGCACATTTATGTTACATTAAACCTTTAACCTTTAGTGTGCTATATAATCCCGTCAATCAACCTTCCTGCATATGATATGAGATTTTTTGAAATAAGTATCGACTCTTACACATCATTTTTCATGACGCACCAGACGAATGAATTTTTTTCACCCGACCGGAAACAAGAAATATTTTTTTCCTCTCTCCCTACCAGGGTGAGATTTTTTTCGCCACCCGGTGTGCTAAAAACAAAGCTATATTACTTTTGGCCTTAAATCTACATTTTCCTAACTCATTTCAAGGTTAAAAAAATGATTTCTTTACTCAGAGGACTAGAATATGGGGAGGGGGAGGGACAATGCCCCAAGCGCAACCATGACTGCGTGCCTGATAAAGATCAAGAAGTATCTCTTAAAATACCAGTTACAAAAGAAATCTTTAACATATCTTATCCGGAAGAAATAAAATGGTTATTTTAATTAAGGGTTGGTTAAAGTCCCCTTAACTTTCAAGACTCACTCTGTGAACTATGTGAGTGTACACTACACTCTGAAACCACTGTTTAATTCTTCTTAGATTGCCTACGTTTTGTTATTCCGAGAAGAGCATTGATGAATACTATAAATCCACTACTTACTTCTGTCAATCTCGATCGCCTCTCGGAATAAGACTGTAATTTATAGATTTTTCCTTTTTGTGCGCCAGTGGGATCTGATTAAGTATTAGCCCACTGGTTTGAGTCTTGTTTTTCTATGTAAATTCTTATTTAGCTCTCTTAAAAAGGGTGAGAAAACAATCTTTGTATCTTTGGTTAAAAAACGATCATAAGAGAGAGATAAAACCTCTAATGTAGTACCAAAATAATATTGAAAATTGAACAGTGTCAAATGAAAGTAATGAATTTACAAATGCTATAACCAAAGGCGATATGTATGAAGTAGAACAACATGGAGACAAACCGAGCATAGCGGTAAGAGAAACCTTAACACATTTTAATTTATTTTGCTTACAGAAGACAGTGCGGGTAGCAAATTTGGGTACGAAATGAGAGACGGAATCTAATTCAATTCGGTTTAAGAAAAACCACCTTATTTTGCAAGTGAGTACGTCAAAGAAAAAATGTATTTTCTCTTATAAGCGTATACAAGTGCGCGTCTGATGTTGTGTAGTAGTCGGTTCTGGTGGTACTTAAAAACATCTACATGAGCAACTACTATTTGTGATGGATATATATATGAGAGATGTACACTAACTTGCAAGGTAGCTTTTACATTTTACTGTTTTCTTCATGAAAAGGAGAAAATAGGGCAGTTGATGACGTTTATTAATAAAATGATTATTCTTCATAAGAAGAGACGATTAGAATACATAATTCGATTAGCTGTATTAAAATTGAAAGTAATATTAGTCCAGAAGTATTTTTGGCCGACCTAGAAAAAAATTAGATAAAAACAAATTATACATCACTGGAAAGGAAATTTAATGGAGATTACGAAAATCCACTGCGTCAAATCCAGATGTTTAGTCAATCATATTTACAGGTACAAGTTTGCCATGGGGTCAAAAAGCAAAAAAATCGTACAAATGATAGAAACTAAAATATTTTTTGAAAGATTTCTTGGTGTTTTCATTGAAATAAAGTTTTTCCATTTAATGCATTTTTGTTTCAATATTTTAATGAGTTTTGCTTGATTGATGTACATAATTTATTGAAAGTTTAATCATGTCAATCAATTAATTAAACAATTAATCAATTGATTAAATCAATTAAACGTGGGACTCATTCATTGTTTGTTATAACAATAAATATTCTTGGTTCGTGTCTATAGCCTTTTGCTATACGCGAATGATTGATTAATACAGAAAAATACAAGAGGACTTTTGAAATTTTTTGGAAGAAGTGGTGAAATTTAGGAAAAGAAATATTATAATGATATTACCCAATTACTCTGAAATTTTGCTGAAAAACTCTCTTGGCATGAAAAAAAAACAATCAGCATATTTTTTGCTTTCGTCAGGACTTTTCACAATAGCCACTTTCAGACATTTTTTGATTTGTTGATTTGAGATCTAAAACTGCACTGACTCTTTTAGATGGCCGAAACTAGTTTTAAAGCTTACAATGAATAAATTAAAAAGTAAAATACGTAACAATCAAATAAAATTGTTTCGGATATTAACGGCATACTTTTTTCTAAAAATAACTTTTTTAAATCACTTTTTCCGGCTTTTTTTCTTCTATTTCTTCATCTTTGATAGAATTTGCATCATTGGAAGAGGAAAAAGGTGCTTTTTTGTGATTTAAAATCATTCTGCTCTGACAACAATTTTCTGGATTATATCCAGTTATAGTTGCTATAGTTACTGACATGCAACACTTTTTTAGATATGCTTCCAAAGAAGAAGTATCAAACTCTGTTAACCTTCCTTCTTTTAGTTTACTAATTGATTCCCTCAACTTCCAAGCTCTTGCTTTAAGACTGTCCTGTGAATACCATTCAAAAGGAACGACGGTTCCCCTACATTGTTAGACTGTAGATTAACTGTTAAATATTCAGTTTCTATATCTTTTTTTCTGTTTCTTTCAATACAGATTTCATTCAGAATTGATTTATAAGATACATTGCATCAATTGCATTAAACTAAATACACAACAGATGTTAGTTTATATTTACCAATATGGCTCTTCAAGTCAACCACTCCCAACCTCTCGCGGATCATCGCTGTTCTTGGAATGATCGAAATTTCCTCTTTCAATGTGTAGCGATTTGATACTTGAATTATATTTATGCTCTTTTATTTGCAGATTTATGTTTTTTTATCATTGTATTTTCCAAAGGGGCGAATATAGCAAATTTACTTCCAGGTTTCAAGCGTTCAACAATAAAACATTCCATGATTTTCTATCCTTTTTAATAGTCGCAACAGAGATATCATCCATTTGTTGTTTTGATTGATACGATTTGTCCTGTTGAAGATGCTTCTTTCGAAATCCATTTTCGTGTCCACTACTGGTCATCATTTACACGAATATAGTAACGAAGACTTGTATCATTGTGATCTTAAGGTCGTCGGTGAGCTACACCATATAATATTTTGCTGTATAAAAAAAATGTCATCAGATCCTTGCATTTTGACTGCTCTTTTGAGACGTCGAAACAAGAAAATAATAGCAATTATAACTGAATTCTTAAAGTTGACTAATTACATTTAAATGATTATTTTTCTCTTGCGTTTCCATACAATGATCAAGCTCAATATCTTTCTCGATATAATTCTCCTCGATATGAAAGAAAAATCATCTATTGTCATAGTAACTGTGAATCCAATACTTTCTGAAGTATACATCAATTCTATCAATGCACGATTTTGTCTGATATTAAAGTTGTGTAACTAGATTGGATATATTTTTGAAAGCCCTTAACATACCTAAAAAGGAAGACATCTATGAATGGAAATGGACGAAGCTCACCGACATCCTTAACGTATGTATGCTTAAAACATATTTAAGAATATCGGAGAGCTAAGCATGATTCTGAGCACAATATTTGTGACTTTTTGTGTAAATATTTTGACTTCTCTCTGTTGGCTGTTTCTTTTGTTCTTTCAGAGCTTTAATGTTGTTCCAAAATATCATATTGCTACATCGGAAATTATTATATTTCATACTTTTAAATTGGGTACTTCGGAAAAGAGGACGAACACTCATTTTCAATAATTTTACCAATTGTAGTACTCAATAATCACAAACAAATGCAAAAAACAACACTTCAATATCTTTTTTCGTTTTCGAGATATTTGGATTGGAAAAAATCAAAAAATCAAAAAGGAGGCAAAAAATATTTTTCCCTCTATAAATAATAGAAGAAGATTTAGAAATGCTCTTAAAAACAATCTTCTCGTTGTTTAAAATGAAAAAAAAAATACTGAAATAATCTATCTTTGATCAAGAATTACGCTAGATAGTTTTTTTTGCAAAAACAACAATATTCTAATATAATATTTTCTTCTTATGAAGAGATAAGAGAGATAAAGAGTTAAAAGAAGTTAAAAGAAAAAGAAAACACCCGCTGTGAAAATGTAGTTGAAAGTTTAATCATGTCAATCAATTAATTAAACAATTAATCAATTGATTAAATCAATTAAACGTGGGACTCATTC
>JAUKPT010002239.1:0-13570 GCA_032273505.1 Nanomia bijuga | reverse complement strand
TGTGAAAAAGTGTCATATGACACGGACGCTTATAAAAATAGGCCAAAAGACGCCAGACGCCAAACCTATAACCCCCCTATAAATATGTTACACTGAATGACATTAACAATTCTGATCTAGCCAATTAGGTTACTGGATTAGGACTACCATCATGTCGGATAAGCGATTACTAATGCACATGTAATCTCCATGAAAGGAATTTATATTTTATTTGCAAAAAGTATTAGGAGATGTTAAATCAGATTTTTGTAGACTGTAATTCATTTCGACAAGGAGAAAAGCAAAAATTGAAATAGATAAATAGATTAGCTTGAATAGCCAAACAATTGTATTCATTTTATAAGAGAAATACAGACGCATTTACAATGTTCGTATCTCAAACCTACTGGCTGCAGAGCCGAAAAATTTGAAAAGTGAAAGTAATTTAAGCCCGGTGCATGTAAACGCTTATTTCCAATGATTAGTTTTAGGATGTTGATAGTTATGCTAATTATGAAAAAGGGTCCACATGATGGAATAAATAAATAAAAAAAATGCGCAATGAGGTTTTACTCTTTGTAAATTCATACGAAATCATCTAAGCTGACGATATGATTACATTAAAAACGGGCTAGATTAAAATATTTCCTAAGTGCATTATTCATTGTATCATAACAATATTCATCGTACCATAAAATCCATAACATCCATCGTTAAATGAAAGAAAATCTACTTGATTTCGCTACTCTTTCCATCCTGAGACATTTGTCGTTCCACAAAAAGTAATGTATTTTATCATAAGATCTCACCAGGGAGGTTCTTCTAACTTTGGTTCAAATATTTTGATGCTGGTGGTGATGATGGCACCTACCAGACATATTACAGTTCCAAAATAAAATGGTGCTTTAAAGGAGTTGGAAGATGATGATAAACCACCTAAAAGTGAAGTATACAGAACTATAAATTACGCTGATACTAAAAACAAATAAGCGTACAGAACGTTTTACTTAAAGACTGAAAGTCTCGCAGTATGTCCTGTCAAAATTAAATTACATCATGATAACCCTACTTGCTTATTCACCACTAAATGCTAACCCGTCTTAATAGCCCACCTCATAAACGCCATAAGTGACTATTGTTACATATTTAAAGATTTTCCATCGCCTGGATACTAACAAATAAAAGAAAGAAATTTACCAGCTATAGCCGGGCCAGTGATCACTGCCAGCGATATAAGCGAATAAAGACTTTGAAAGACTGGTTCCACCTTCATTTTTCTTGGAATCAAGTCACCTATCACATGATATATTTGACTGCAAATGTACCCATCTCCAGTACCAAAGATTATGGAAAAGAATATGAATTGCCAATATTCTGTCGAAAATGGTATGATAAGGATGCCAAAGGACATCGTATATAATGTAATGACCATCACCGTTGTCCTTCCAAATATTTGCTGCATGTCCATTAAAATCCCAAAAGCAATTTTCGAGATTGTTGAAACTATTGATAAGAATCCAATTATGAATTGAGCATCTATTGCAGCAATATCTTGCTTTGTTGCAAATTCAACCTATAATTGAAGATTTTGCCAACATTTTAAAATTCTTAGAAAACTATTCAGTATATTTTTGAAGCCAATAACTATCATTCTAAGTAAACAAATACACTTTTTTTTATATATAAAAAAGTTTACTAAAATAATTTATAAAAAATGTCCTTTCAAAAAGAAAGTCCATAAGAAAGGGCTATATATATGGACCGTCAAATAATTTTCAAGAAATTCGTTGATCTTTAGAAAAAGAAAATAACTCTTTTATCAGAACTTCTACGATTATATGTGTGTATTTTGATCATGGTAGAAGTACACTCAGTTGGAATCGAAGCGCAATGGTTATAAATCGTTAAATTAGGAGAAGTTCCATACATATTTGAAATTCTGACTTTCTTATCGAAACATAATTAAAAAAGTCGTAAGAAAGATTTTATTAATAAAATCACCGATTTCCTAAGAAAGATTTTATTAATCCCTTGAAACCAGTAGCGTGGATAAGAAAAATATCTGAGGGGCATGAGTGGGTAAATCTTAAAATCCCGCCCATTAAGTTTGAGTACGAAAAAAAGAATCGAATTTCGCGCCCACTGATCAGTCATTTTAGCAAACCCAAAATCTGTCACCATTAAACAGATGAAGTATTTTCTGTTTATAGTTCTAATGGTTTCGGAGCGAGTGGGACTCACCTATATGCTCCCTCCCAGCTACGCTACCGATCAAAATGTACTTACTAGAAAGAACATCGGAACGTAATAACCAGCCATGAAGACACAAATGCCAACAGTGTACATCACAATACCTCTGTTATACCACAAATCAAACCTCCTTCTACCAACCCCAATACCAACATGATCTGGGTTAAAGTTCTTTTTAGAAGGGTCATTTTGTAAAGTAGCTGCAGTGACTGGAGGGACATTTATATCAGGATCCACTCTCATACACGACGTTGCTACAATTGTGACAATAAATAATAAAGGAAAGATGGCTATCATTCGGCACCCCCATTTTAGTTTATGCCTATCTGTTACATATTCTATAAAAGGTCCTAATATTAAAGTTCCTATTCCACTACCGCTAGTAATTATATTTAGAGCTAATGTAAGTCTTTTTGTAAAGTCTTTACGAATTAGTATTAACGATGCGTGATTGGCTAGTCCAGCCCCAGTCCCCCACAAAACGCTGTAAGTGAAGATAAGGATGTGCTGGTTGTGCGCGAAGGAGGAGGAGAGCCACGAAATAACACAAAGGACCATCGATACAATCATGTAAATTGTGATACCAACTTTTGACAAGAAGATTTCAGCAAGTGGATCGATAATGAAAATGATCCCCGTTGCAATTGAGCCAATTAATACTAAAAAGAAAAATGATACTATAAGTCACCTACAAAGTGGCTGTTTGTTAGTTGAGTAACAATGAAAAGGTATCGTTACCTGAGATTAAAGATTTAATTCATATTTCTTTAAATACTCCATTTAAACGTTCCTAATTGGTTCTCTACCTTTTCTATTCATACACGACAGGGTGTTCACACCAGTATATTATGTTCATTAAAACATTGCCAAATACGTTAGTTACATATCCATTTTTTTCAGATGCCAAAATTCAGTTTACCTTACAGTGGTACTCTGTCTAGTCATGTGATACATGTGAATTGCTCCAATCCAAACTGACAAACACTGTAAATATGGACAAAGCATTAAATCCGTTTACATGGACTGGTTTACAGATAGTACAATAGTAACAAAAAGACAATGAAATCAAATGCCTTCAACAAGTAAATTCTAGATGAGCTTCTACAAAGTCGTTAGAGTTTTACTAAAGGAAAAGTAACAGTTATGAAATAGTTCAACTTACCTGTTTCTGTCTCAGTACCATGATATTCTCGACGAATATGATAGTAAACTAAACCGAAGTTATTCGAGATTCCAAACACAACAAACTGAATGAGGAACGACCCGATGCAGATAACGATCGAACGTAAATCAGCCATCACTCACATGATACTCTAGGAAAAAGATGGACAAGAGAAATTCATCTAAATACACGAAAAATCATTGAATAATCTTTGTAATTGTAGCAGCAGAAAGTCAACATCTGAAAACAAAGGAAACCATTCCAGTCCATGTCTACTATTGCTGTCGTTAATTTGTAAAAGACAAATATGTTTATATCCTTGGCTGTCTCTATCTGGCAGCAGGTACTATAAGTGTATTTCTTTATTATAAAGATAGTTTGATTTGACGCAAACTATCAGTTGACTAAAAGTCCCTAAAAGTAAAATGTGAATTTTTCTTGCATCGTGTGCAACCATGTTACTACAAAAGGTTGTTAAAAGTTAGAAAAGTAAAAATGAAAACAAACCTCGTGTTTTACTTTAGCTGGTAATTTAATCATGGTTCCAACATATTTTTGTTATTATGTCGCTTTTTGAACGAAAGTGAAGCAATAGCAATTTGAAAATTTGGAGTGCAGCCAATTATATAGATGGATAGGATTGATCAATAAGCCACTCCAACAATTTCAGTTTTTAAAAGATAAAATATAGTTCATAAAAATTGATACTAGGAAAAATGAAATGAAGTTAAATGGTTTATCTATCATTTTCGTCTTGAGTCTTTTTGTTTTTTTTCTTTGTTGGACTAGTTCCAATTTTTCTCGACTTTTCTTTCGTCAAGGAATTTTGGCAAGTCTGGAGAAGGTAATCAATCAATAGAATTTTTCTCATATTTTTATTCTTATTCATACAGTAGAAGAATTTCATTGAATGAAGCATTTTAAACATCTCGGACCCTCGTGTAATCCTTGATATTCGCATTTGGCCAACCCAGTAGAATTACTGTAAGGCTTAAAATGGCAAAATTTACTGGGAGATCTTCACACTATTTATGGGTTCTTTCCAGTTTCTCTCAATTGAACATTTAAACATTACGTAACGCACCTTTTGGTAAAATCCTCCCTTCTAATTCCTTAAAACGCTTTCAATTAGGCAAAAGTTTGATTTTAAATAAAGGCGTAACAAAATGAGACCCCCTACTTCCTCCTCTGAGAGTTACATAACGCATGAATGCTCCCATACTAAAACGTTACCTCACCTACTTACTGACAGAATAATGACTGCAAAATACCGCACTTCAAACTCCACGAGTTTTTGCTTTTTACGAGTTTGTGCTTATTACATCTGATCTTCCCATTTCTTATCCGTAAGTAAACTGCAGGATATCTTTGATGGCCAAAGCTTTACTTATAGTCGAAAAGCGCCTAAATTTGAGATAACTTATGATCCATGAAAACTTGAAGAGAGACAAGTTATTGGGAGAAACTATTCTTTGCTCGGCAGTCTTTGTACGTCAAAATATTGATATCATGTTTGTTAATACTTCATATCGTATATGTTTATTTAAATGTGTATTGATTTCCAATGGAATTTTTTTTGGACTCACATTCGCAGACTCAGATTCAAATTCAGATTCAGATTCAACTGGAAGATTTTGAAGGAGGCTTGGAATACATTTTAGGTCTGATATTGAAAACGGTCCGAGATTATTATATAAAGATTCAGAAAAATCTTACTTCGAAGAAATCTGACCAAGTGGGGTGGAGTGAGCAAGCAACAGTGAAAAATGGACTATTTTTGTCTAATCTGACTTTTCTCATTCGCCTTGTGTAAGATTGATTTTAAATTTAAATTCGACTTGTATTTCGCAGAAACTGACCTTTTTGTTATGCGACAAAAAAGTTATTTTTCTGTTTCATATGATGTATAGAAAATCGGTCAGGATAATTCCTATCATTTGATCTTTATGCTTACAAGATTAAGGAGATTTTGAGGAATTCTATTTTTCTTCTTTTGATATCAAAGAAATTTATACGCAATGTTTCCACCTTGTATTCAAAATACTGTCAATCATAACTAACGTTTCTATTAAATTAGCCATTTATATTAATCTGGATGAATACAAGGTCAAAATTTAGCAAATAAATCTTGTTAAAGGAGAGTAGAGGATTCTCTTGAATTAACTATTTGTTCGACATTAACATTAAAATGAACTTCTTAATTTGTATGGAATGTTTTGATGAGTCATAAGTGATAATTTGTTTTCATACAAACTTATTCCTTCATTTTCTTACATATCCTTATTGATTGAAAACTTATCAAATTTCATTCTGCATTTAATGTAGGTAAGCATATGTCAGATGTCCTTTGCATTTATGATACAACAACAGTAGATACAATGACAAGAATGAAAAAGAGCTATTAATAAAATGTGTATTATTGTATCACAGGGGAGGAAACGCATTCATGCGTACATTCATACATATATCCTTTATTTCAAATGTAACAATAGAATAAACTTGACAACGATGAATTTGGCATCAAATCAACTTCAATATTGCGTTTGATGTTTGTTTAAAAATACAATAGTGACAAAAGTGATTGATTATAAGTGGACGTTCGCATTTCACTGTAGAGAGCTCTTTTCGTTGATTGATAGATAGTTACATCCACACCCATTATTCCATCTTTTTTCAACGGCGGCCACTTTTATAGGTATTGATAGAAATGAAATAAAATCGATGAGTGACGTTATCAAAACTACTAACAAGCTCGTGCGATATGATCTTTGTCTTTTATAAGAACAATAGATCATGAAACACTAGAAGATTAATCAAATTATATGGATTGATCAAATCAAATTTTATTGAATTAACCTAAAGTATTTTTCAAAATAAGTGAGGCGGATTTTTTACATCGCTTAACTTCTGCAATTTAAAACCAATTTTCGTATTTCTTACACAGTTTGTAGCGACTGCCGAGCACTCCATTTTATATGGACATACTGGATGGAAGTTGATAAAAGAATTAAGAGGGAAATTTGCAACTAAATTGCTGTAAATGCATCAAAAGTCATAATGAATGTCTAGCTGTATAGTCAATGGTTTTTGATTATTTCTCTTTTCAAAGTACCCTGAAGGTTTCAATCTGGTATCATGAAGTGCACGATTTTAACCTTTATCGACCCCATTACTAATATTGAGTGTTTCTTCTATAAACAACTTTCATATTTTTATACAAAAATATAGCTTTTAAAAACACGTTTCAAAAGGTGATAACACTGCACCCAGGTAGTTGATAAAAATATAGAATAACCAAAACCTGCTCGTTACCTTTGATCGCTTGAAGACCTTTTTTCTATATTGAAATAATTGGGCACGTTTAAATACAATATTATAAATAAATTCAATCAGAAACTGGTGTTTTAGCCGTCACACAAACGATACCCGTCATGACAACTGACAAATTTTACATTTTCGGTTTCATCTGAGAGTTGCTTAAAGATTCTGATGGTCTAGTCTCATCAATGTTTGGTCATTCTGGTCATGTAAATATATCAGCGTTATGTAGATACAAAGTGACTGACCAAACCTTACATCACTCTGATATGGTACATGGATTATATAGTAGACGGTACAACGTGGTCCGACGCATGAATCAATCAGATAGGAATCTCACATCTAAGGATACTTTCAATCGTTGCCAATCCCTTGAGATTCCTACAGAAGATTAGTACTTAAGGCAGAGACCGGTAATAAAATCTGAATTAGTGCCTAAGAGAAGTGAAAATACTAGTCAGCAATCCGGCAACAACAGTCTCTTTTATTTTTCCGCTTCATGTTTTTTGTTGAATCTTCACGGTGTTTTCAATAACAAAGTGTCAAACCAATTATTTGCTTTCGTTTCTTCTTAGATGACCTTCTCTCAAGAACGTTTAATACGAAGTTTCACGTGCCTGTCCATTACTTGTTCTGCATCGGGTTCAGTGATCAGGTTGTCTATATTCGCTCAAAAATGTTCTTTGAACTTATCAGACTACAAGTTGCGTGCATCAGATCACGATCTTCAAAAAGATGGTGGTGGAAACATCAGAGATGAAGGAATTAGTGTCTTCTATAACTAAATAAACATTTAATACATAGGTTGTACATAGTATATTCTAAAGAGTTTTTACATAAGTAAATTGCCAGATACCTTTATTTTGAACGTAATAGTAGCAGGGGGAAAAAGAGCTTACAGAATACATGCCTGACTTATTATAAGTTAGTTGGATAAGATTAATATATTTTTGTACTTGCAATAAATATTCTACAAGGTTTCAAAAAGGTTTTAAGATATAGACAGTGTCCGAAAACATTAATGGCACTGGTAGCGGAGCTTTCAGGAAGCTTCGTCCTTTTACAGAAAGCTTTGCCAATTATTGTTTTTACGTTTGCATGAATCTGTCTAAAAACCTTTTTCTGAAAGGTTGATAGGACAAATATAAATATTTCGACCCTTAAACTGTTAGTAAAGCGTAGCAGATCTGAACTGTTGCATCAGAAAAATTACGACACAGAGAAAGTGATGAAATTGTATCTTAGAGCAATAGGTTAAAATTATTGTAAAGTTCAAAGTAAACTGCATGACAGGGTTGCAGATCGTTATCTGAGAAGTAAATACATAGAGAAAGTAACGCAATTCAATTGTAGATAGTTAACGACAAGAGTTTAAAATTTTACCAGGTCAAACCCTGGGTACTTTGACATGTAAAAGATTGTGGTTGTCATAGTGCCCACCTATTCAAACGGCTTTTATAAAAAAATTGTTTCATCTTGGCTACAAACAAACACGGCGGAAGGTTTTTGAAAAGAAAAACAAAACAAAACAAAACAAAATCAGGGTTTGACATTTCCAGTAACAGTTTTTTTAGACAAACAGGGACGTTGTAAACAGCATTAATACTTAAAATCATAACCAAAAGCTTCACACGGTCGACAGGTATGTTTTACACCTCTTATGATATTATTGATTTGTTGCTTCTGTTTCGATTTAAAACGTTCTAAAGACTTTTCACTGGAATTTTAATTAGTAAAAACAGTTTTCTGAGAATTCTAATGGAAATTTCCAATTTAATTCCAGATGTATTTTTCACTTTTTTCATGAAGTAAAGATGTCATGTTGAAGAAAATAATCTTGATTCATGTACTATTTGCTGGAATTTCATCCTTATATTACTGAATTTAATTTGCAAACTCACATATTAAGCCAAGGAGAAAAGGTTTGTGAAATTTGTATTTTTCAAGATGTCATTGACAATTTAAGATAAGATATATGCAAAATAAACAAAATATTAATTGCATGCAGACAACTAAGAGAAAAAAGGATGAGACCAACAAAAACCCTCGACGTTGATAAGGGCTTTTGTATCATGTTCGATCCATATAACTAAAGGAAATAAGATACAGTTTGCGAAACAATTAAGTGTGTTCAATAAATTTGCTTTTTAAAGCCAATAAAAATTGGCATCAGCCTTTCTAGTAAAAGATATAAGAAATCTTATATTTTGAAAAATTATCACTAAAAACAGTTTTAGTTGAGAATACAATAATTTGCTATATTTTCCATTCCATAGTCTTTTTACTGAAATATCATATGGTATAAGCTGATTGATATATCTGATTCAAGTACCCTACATCCTTGATCATGAATTTTTCACAAACACAAGATAACTTAGAATATGTCTGGTAAAGAAGAAACATTAAAAAATGAAAAAGGGTGGGAAGATGAAAATTTCGAGTCGAATTGAAGTAAAACGATGATGAGAATAAATCCAAGATCATTATGAAAATCAAACGCCTCTTTTTAAAATAAATTAAAAAAAATTCTTATTAAACGGTTATTAGCATTTATTATAATTGCCTATTCATACATAATAGCCCTTTCGATATTTATATTTAAACTCGATTCTTCAAAACCAGCCAACCCTTTTTCTATCAATATATTACATAGTACGCTTAAACAACACATGCAAAGAGTATATGACTCAAAGGGACACGTTATTTAGCAAGTCCCTCCTACGAGGTAGTGACACCATTTATGTCATCAATACCCTAACCTGTCCCTCAATAAACATTTTTTTTTAAATAAAAAAAATTGATAACATTCTGAATAATAATTATTCATTATTGAATTTAACATGAATTCGATTTTTTTTTTCGATTTGGCTTTTTTTATATATATAGATATAAAGTATGTATTCATGAATACTTATTTTTTTTATTATTCAATGAGTTTCCTAGTTAATTCTTTAAGTTGTTATGTAATCACCTCTATTTTCTATTCAGTTAGTCATTTAGAAAATTGTCAAAAACTTCAAAATCTATTTTCTTCCTTGTAATATTGAATAATTCTTTTTTAGTTTCTAACAATATTTCTCATTTATTATTCTTTATTATTCTTTAGCTTTGGCAAAAGAAGGACAGCGTTGTAAGCAATGTAGGGATACATACACCAAGTGCGTCAATTGCACAAGAAATATTATAAGATAGAAAAACAAGTTGGTAAAGTCGAGCTGGTGCTTATTGGTGAACAAGGGGATATTTTGTAGCTACAAATTTGGTGATTTTGTAATTTTCTGAACTATTGGCTGCATTAGGCTGAATTTCAGCAATCTGCGATTAATTAAAAGATTTTTGAAATCAGGAAATGGGTTATGGGACTAATTCTTATTCATCAATTGGTAGTTATTCAACAAGATCGTCTACTCGTTCAGTAAGTGGTGTAGGATCATATACGTCATCTGGAGGGAATACAAATTCAACAAGTAAAGATAGTGCGTCAAATCAACAAAATATACAGCAAGAAGACAAAAGAATTATGTCGGGTGGTAAAAAGACTAAATCGTCGTCAAAAAGTTCGTCAAAGAAAGGGTCTTCAAAGAAAACCTCGACGACTAAGGTGATAGAGCAGAAAGTTATCGAAAACAGTAGTCCTCTACCCGAGGTTAAATCGAACGTCGAAGTAATATCGACGACAACAACGGTACAACAATCGGCGACGTCGCTAAAAAGTCCGTCAGAAATTCCGTCAGTTCACAGAATCATCTCAAAACGCGCAGTTCATCATTTGACGGAAGAAAATGGGGAAGAAGAAGAAGAAAAAGTCGACACTTCTCATATTACTTACACAGAGGGATCGTTCTTGAACAAACCACCAAAAGTTGAAACTATAAAGGAAAAATCCGAAGAAGACTTGAAAAAAGAAAAGGAAAAGGCACGCTGGTCGTTAAAACAAAAAGATCTTCATGATATGGAACTGCAGGTGACGAAACATCCAAAATTCTTAGCTTTACAAGATAAATTGAACGAACGGTTAGCTAAACGAAAAGATAAAAAGGTCGAGGGAAAGGTGAAGGCACCTACGGGTTATGTTACTTACGGTTTAGTCACTATCAAAAATATAGCTTCTTTTCTAGAACTATCTTTGAGTAACGAAGAAGCAACATTGAATACGCTAGAAGATATACACGACTTACTTGACCAAGAGTTCAGATCACATAACATCTTTAAAGTCGAAGCTGAGCTCGGTAAGTTCCTTCTTGCTTCAAAAAGTGTTGATGAGATGCTGAATCTGGCTATGAAAATACAAGTAAAATTCAACGAGCATAAATGGAATGAGAAAATCTTGGAGCTACCTATGTTCCGAAAGTTACTACGATGCGAAGATCTGTTAAACGATAACGCAGTTCCATTATTCAACGGCCCTCGATTATCTTTTGGTATACACGGGGGTGAAGCTGCAACAGAAGAAACTGAAGGTAAAAAGAGGTACTGTGGTATAAACATCGTCCAAGTGGAAACAATCGGTAAATTTGCACAAGGAGGGCAGATCTTAATCTCA
The DNA here is from genome assembly GCA_032273505.1 of Nanomia bijuga. Lineage (NCBI taxonomy): Eukaryota > Metazoa > Cnidaria > Hydrozoa > Siphonophorae > Agalmatidae > Nanomia > Nanomia bijuga. Next base: position 2,318 of record JAUKPT010002239.1, on the reverse strand, counting down.
TCCAACGTGTGGACTAAAGTCCAGTCCTCAAAACTAACAAAACATTTCATGAATCGTTTGGGTGTCTTTAAACTCGACGATTTCACAACGGGGTGCAGTTTAGTCGAGATAACACCAGAAGCTTTACAAGAACGAGCTAAATTCTACGGAGCTATCTGCTCCCACTGTTCAAAAGGCATTCAACCGTGGGAGAAATCATTCACGAAGTTACAATGCACATGGCACGTCGATCACTTCAAATGTTTCAATTGTGGTACTACTGTCGGGGATGGAGCATATGCATCGTATCAAGGACTCCCTCATTGTCACGTGTGTTATTGCAACGCAAACCCAAAACCTAAATGTAAGAAATGTATGAACGTCATAGCTAAAGATTATATTAACGCCATGGGCGCTTACTACCATGCAAATTGCTTCTCGTGTAAACAGTGCCGTAAACGACCCACACCAGAGACGCCCCTGCGTTGTTATAAAGACGATCCATATTGTAGTACATGTTATGAGAAAATGGTTAAGATCTAGATTTTTTTCATGGTTAGATGGTTTTACCTGAAATAGGGTGATCTTTGAATGGAACATTTTACCTGGTTTACAGCTCCTAATACACTGCTCAGATACAACTATTTTGTCAAAGTTTTAAAGGTTTAATGTTTTTTTTGTTCAACAAATCGTTTCTGTAATTTTCAATTCACATTCATTTTCAGTCACACTTTTTTGAATTGTTTAAGCTTTTCTTACTGGTTTACTTTCTATTCTTTAACTAAATTTTATCCAGTCAAAACTGAGTCAAAATTGAAGTCAAGATAACTGATTAATGACCGGACATCCACATCATGCATTTTCTTTTTAAAAACCGGGATAGATTCATATTGTAAATTTAGATTAGAATATTTTTATCATTAATATACACACTTTTTATGATTTTTGAGACTAAATGGAGATTTTTTACTTCATGTGTTATGCATAAAAAAACATAGAACAATTAAACATTTGACTTAGTCCGATTATTTTTACATACCATGAAGCTACGAAGCATAAAACACTATATTCATTATACTCAGTCTTCATACAATCTAAGAATTTCCAATAAGTTGTGCTAAGTGTATATATTATGTTTTAGATAGATTTTTCAAGTATAAGAATAAAGTTTTATATCACAGTGTGTCGCATTTAGACTTCTTTACGATGAATATATCTTAGTATGATATCAGCAGTTGTTATGGAAAGCATTGTCTACCTTGGATTTAGGTTAAGCCTATTGTTTGCAACTTTAATTCGACGCACAAGTAATCGATCTCTTAGATAAGCTCTGCAATAAAATACGTGATAGATCTGTAGTGTCTTCAGTGTCTTTATGAAGACAAGGATTTTCGATATAGGAATTTTTTGGGGTAACTTTTTATTATTTAAGACTAAGTTGGCTCTATAAATTGTTAAACTAGTTTCAAGATGAAAAGAAACACTCTGGAATTTAGGTACTGAAGTATTTGCGTTCCCAGTGCTTCAATTTTCAAAATTTCCGAAATCTTAGGGGAAATATCAATTTTGAAGACACTATGATATAATAACAATAACAGGAGGCGATATGAAAAACTCGCAGAAAAGTCAGAGGTTATACTGGTAATCAGCAACATACAATGATCAAAAATCTTTATTCTTATACTTTATTATTTTGTATTTGAGATATGCTTGTTCATAATTATCGTTATACTAGATTTTATTTCCCTAGCAGGATATTTTCACGTTAATTCATGAAATTCTATGCATGATACGTCATCACATGCATCTTTATTATGCGTTGAATGTATTTGTTGGAATTTAGAATAATTTATAACGATTGCAATAAAAAAATAGTTTCTTTTTAATCATCATTGTTGTTTCTGTTTTTAGCACGTTTACCTTTTCCTCTTATTGCATTGCTCAATATTTCCATCTTACTTTCTACTTAATCATTAGTTTTTTTATAGTTTCTACATTCTAACCCTTGGTCCTCTTTTTATAAATTTAATTTAAGCCTTTTACACAATTTCAATCAATGCATTAGATACTGGCTGATGACTCATTTTTTGTAAGTAAACAAAGTAATTCAAAATTGGTTAATAGTCTTCAACCATAATATATAAGTCAATAAGTATTATCATACACTTTTCCTATACGATAATAATCAATATCGCACCACCCCCTTGAGTTTTTCTCAATTTGCTGGCGATGTGTTAATTTTCATCTTATGAGATTTGAGAAGGATAAAGATACATCATTCACAAGTATTCCTGCGAAAGGTAGGTTTAAAAATCTTTATTAGTTTTCTTGATAAATGA
>JAUKPT010002238.1:0-13570 GCA_032273505.1 Nanomia bijuga | reverse complement strand
TCAAGGACCATCATTGATATTGTATATATGTTATGTTTAGGACGTGCTCTGCACAGAATCAATACAAGTATTCTACATTTAGTCTCTTGTTTCTGGAACAGAAATACTATAAATATACTTGAAATACTATAATTTGCTTATACCATAAAAATACTCAAAACACTATAATTAGCTAATAATTGTGATGTTTTTGGTTTCTAGTTTTTGGGGTAAAGAAAATTTTATGTGGGGCAGCCAGGGGTAGGTTCCCTTTCGGTCAGATGTCAGAATATCACAATAATATCATATTCCCTCGATGGCACCACCATATGGACTGTTATGGGTATACAGTACCAAGACCTGCTTTCGCCCACTATTAGAGAGAATCTTCTATTTTAGGATCCAAAAAAACAAATTCAAATATTAAAAAAACAAAACAGGAATCCCATTATAAAGTTGTCATGATGCCTTTGATATCATTTATTCCGACCTGTCCCACTGGCGCGATTTTTAAGATGTTCCGCGCCCTCCTCTCTAGAATAAGTAATATAGCTAAGTAATAGTTTTTCTCTAGAATGATTAGTGAAGTTCAGTAACAGTTATTGCTTAGAAAAAAAGTCCGCGGAACTTCTTCATTTTCATCTTCATCTTTCTCCTGATTTTCTCATTCATTTTGATTTTGATTTTGATTTTGATTTTGATTTTGATTTTCATCCTTATCTTCATCGTTATCTTTCATCTTGATGATTTTCACATTCATTTTGATTTTGATATTGATTTTGATTATTATCTTCATCTTTATCATTCATTATCGTTTAGAATAATCTGACTCCATAAACAACAGACGGTTCCCATGCCAAAAGAAAATCAATAAGGAGTGCATTTTAAATCTGAAAGTAGGGTTTTCAAAAACTACAAGAGTGCAGAACAAAGAGCAGTAAGAAAATCATGAGGGGAAAAATTTGGATTATGGATGGTTAATAAGGATCGAAAATAACATTTTCTGCACAAAATTTCTCTCAAATTTAAACAATGTTAGAAATTTATTTTTGAATAAAGGAATTTACATTGAAATTGTTTTTCATGGGGGAAGGAGTAATGTTTGTTGCCAAAGAGTAACAAGCAAGCTAGAAGGAAGTAAAATCATGAGTTTTATTTAAATAAAAAGCATTGTAACATCAGACGAATTACATGCACATAAGAGATTTTGGCCAAAATCCTGAATATGGAACTAAAACAGGGTGACCACTCTTATTTAGGAGATTTCAGGAGATTTTAGGATATTTTCTCTATCTTTTTGGGAGATTTCTTTAAAATTCGGCAAAAAATGGTCACTTATTTTTGGAGATTTTAGGAGATTTCACTATGATTTGTTCAAGATATTTTTGCGAGATTTCTCATTTAATTTCTATTTTTCTATTTTATTTTATTTTTTATTCTTTATTTTTATCGGGACTTGGGAGTTACCAATTATAGGAGTTTTAGGATATTTTAGGAGGAGTGGTCACCCTGTAAATATGGACCTAAATTGGTCAAGTTTTGGGGATGAAAATTATAAAATTATAATTATAAAATTATAGCGGTTCGATACCGCTCGTGAGTAATGTGTTACAAAAAGTTTATGTTTGTGCGAAGCACTCTTATGGATTGTCTGAAGTAGCTTCGGAATCCTTAATATGTTGTTGAAATGAAATATAATTGTCCACATACTCTCGTCAATACGAAGGTCGGGTGCAAAAACTGGCATCGTAGCCCCAGTATCCCCCTAATAACGTGCTGCTTGAGAGATGATTATAATATTGTCCATTTTCACCTCGAGCGTACGTCTTCCTTTGGTTGCAATCTTGGCCAAAATTATACATTGCTGTCTGATTGGTTTAAAGAAACGCGAGATAAACTTGCTGACTCACGGTCTTGCGGGTCCGATATACTATAATCGGGTCCGATATAACTTAAATCGGGACCGTGAAATTCCACGGAAAATAATTCTGCGTCTTTGTCATGAGACGAGCGCGATTACAATCAAACGCGCTCACGCGCACGCAAAGCCAAAAAATCGTGCATATGAAGTGCTTAACACACATATGTTTCATGACATGAATCATTGGATATCTATAACAATAGATGCACATGTGCGCACTGAAACTGCACCTTTTGGCTAATTTGCGCGCGTGATTTATCGCTCTGCAGAGCAATTGTTTCTGACACATTTCGTCACATTTATTTTCGCGCTGCTAGTCTACTTGAGTTCCAATATTATTTTGCGCATCTAAAAAGAAGTAGAAAACAATATTAACCTATCTACTATATCTTAGTGTTTTGTTATAATGGGCTTTTGAAGCTCTGGTTAAAAATCAGTTTGAAGGCAAAAGACGCTGGTTAGAATATTTGCTGTTCTAATAATACACCTTTCTGTGAAAAAATCACATATAACATTTTGTATGGAAAAGTGGCAAAAGCTGCTCAACTTGTAAACAAAATACCTTTTTTGTTTACATTTTAGTAGTTGATCAGCTTTCGCCTCGTTTTAATGTAAACATGACGTAATATACGGAAAGGAAAATATGTGCTAACTTCATCGTGGGTTTTTTCAGCCTGATAAGGTTTGAAGTACATTCGAAAATTTCCATTACGACTAAAATATTTGTTCAAATCTTCTTATGATTGCTTCCCTGTCTCAAGATTGTATGGAACATTTTACTTATACTTTAAATATGTCATAGAGAGTCATAATCGCCTTTACTATGCTCAATTGGAATGAAAAAGAAACAATTCTTCGTGTATTTCTCAGACCCACAAAAAAAAAACGAAAAGGCTAAAAAAATCCACGAAGAAGCGAAATTTTTTCGTTGACGACTCAAACCAATCTGCATACTTTCTTCTACATTCCCTGAAATACCAATATTAGAAGGCGAGATATTTAATTAAAAAGAAAAAAATCATTAAAAACTCGCCTAAGCTAATTCAACGTAAACCTTGAGTTGAACGTCCGTTAGATCTAGTAGTCCGTGCTTTAGTCATATTGACGAACACTGAAGTTAGTCTAATTGAGGGGTTCTCTTGGCTAACTTAGAATTGACAGAGCTCAAATTAACTTAGGCTAAACGCGAAAATCGGTTGGGCTTTTAAAAAAGCCATCTGGGTGGAAATTGAAAAAAGAAAAATAGTCGAACAGTAATTTACGCTCTTATATCATATATTCACCCAAGCAATTTAGATGAATTTGTATCAAATCTAAAATTTTAGCTGGGGAATTTCCCCGTTCCCTGGTCTAATGTGAACCCCTGCAAGTGAGTTGAAATTTCTTATGTTGAGCCATGCAGTGAAGGTATTTATTAAGAAACTCTTCAAATTACCTTCGCACATTTTGAAGAATGAGGGTCATCTAGAATCTTCCATATCTTATTCAAGTATCGGTTGTAACGTTGGTTACCAGCAGACATGGCGGACGCTTTACGATTCTTCACAGAGTGCAGGTCTTCGAAACCAGGACCTTCAAAACTTCGTAAGTTTGCCTGAAAAATCGAAAAAATACAAATTATAAAAGCAACATAAACCATGTCCTACTGGCATGTTACAGTGGATGTTCCAATATCTCAAAAGCAGCAAAAGATATATACTTTCAACTTTTTATGTACCCCAAAAAAACAATTTCACTGTTCTACTGATACAGGCAGTTATATACGGTATCTTTGAGCAACATTTATTCATGGCGAGGATCGCACAATTTTACTAAACAAAATGTTCTTCACAGTGGATGAGCAGTGAATCAGTGAATCGAACCTATTTCATGTTCGGCTAAAAAAACGGATTATGGTGGCACGTAAGTGTTCAATCAGTTTCTTGATGACTTAACATATGACTTAACATTTATGCAGGACTATCAGTCTCATTTATTCATGAAAGGTTTTATGAATATAAAGGACTTGTAATCCCCATCATGTAATTGCTACACATTCTGGACAAAAGTCGATAAAAGCTGTAATTATAGTAAAACTTGATGTGTCCGAATTAGGCTACATTTTCATGTTTTCATGTTTTGACAAATAAAATCGCCATTATGAGCGAACAAATAGACAAATAGATATGGCCTACGCTAATTCATCGTAAACCACGAGTTGAACCTCCGTTAGTTCTAGTAGTCCGTGATTCAACTGATTTAAAAATACTAGGATAGCCATTACTTTTGAGTAGGCTAATGGCGTGGCTCGAAACATTTTCAACATACAGGGTGCTAGTACCCCAACAGGATTTTGCCATAACTGAAGGTTCCCTTTTGAACCAGGGAAGATTTTTTAGTATCTTGCTTTTGTCGATTTTCTAATTTATCAAAATGTGTCCTTTGAATATCTCCCGAACCATTTGCAATATGATTTTTTCCTTCCATGACTTTTAGTTTTTATCTATTTCGACTCTTTTCCCAAAAATATTTAATCATCCCGTTGTAAATACTGCCTGAGATTTCAGTCAAATATCAAATATCAAATATCAAATAGTGACTCATAATAAGACGTTGTATGAAGTTGTAAGATTGTTATTTTTGTATATATTTTATTGTTAAGTGTTATTTTGCTTGTAATTATGTTTCTTGATAAATATATCTTTAGTTTACTTGGTGATTTTTTATCCATTTTATCCGAGAAAGGGATGTCATTTAATTGGACTTCAGGGTGTTCTAAAAAAAACATCAGCAAAAAAAATGCTTGGCAAGCAGAATTTATGGTTGAAACTTAAAGTTATATATTTGGTCCATTTGTATGCATAATCTCATCATCAGGGAGTTTTTGGTTCGTAATATAGCAGAGGGGCTCTAGAGCCCTCCTCTATGTAAAATAAGCCCTAAAAAAGCCAATGTAAAATAAGGTTAAATGCTCTATTTATCAAGTTGTCTTATGCATAACCTTTTGAAAATGCTTATTCGTTTTCAAAGTGCCCTTTTCTTCTCGAGTTCCGCCCTTTTTAAACCCTCTTGCCGCGCCTGACATAAGAACCAAATTTTATCTGGAAAATTCATGTGTAGCAAGAGATATGCAAGGAAAGGCAAAAAGTCGGAATCAGTTATATAGGATCTTGGGGAGGGTATGAGCATTTTAGTTAACTTGAATTCGATTGGCCTATACAACGCAAAACACAAAATAGAATCATTATCGATCAAAACGTACGACTTCCAATCAAATTCAAGTAAAATAAAATTCTCATGCTATCTGAGATCTTGGCGTGGCTTAAATGATTTTGATTTTGCATTAGTACAGGTATTATCATGCAAAGATTTGAATAATTGAGAAATCGATTTATATTGTGATAGAACTGCATGTGTTGTCAACAGTCTAACTGGTGAATTCAATCAATAAAATTGGTAAATTCTATTAAATCTTTGTTTGCAATACCTTTGCTTGACTGTTAAATATTCAATAGTAATAGTTATTCAATCGTTAACTGGCAACATCATGTTGGTAAAAAAAATGTAAGAAAAGGCGAAAAACTGTCCGAATTCTATTTCACAAGCAATGGACATGTTGAAAAAGCTTTGTATACATATTGATTGTAAATGTTAGATTTCACATCCCCTACCGCGTCTTCTTATCTAACCTCACAAACCTTTTGCAAGTGTGTACATGAACAGTGCTAAACACCATGGTTGGTAACTCCATGTGACTTAATCTTATAGGTAATGAGCTGAAAGAAGTTACTCATTGTTTAACATAAAATTCATGATTTCTATGTGAAAAAATCGACAATACTAAATGATATTTTATTGGGTTTTCTTTCAGTACTGTAGTATATACAAAATAATCAATATACAGAAAAAATATTTTTAAAGATAAACCACTTTATTTCTTTTAAGCAATTGAAAAGCTAGATACTGTTAATTACTCAAAACGCACATTTTTTGAGTTTCCCAATGATAGGGGACCCCGTGGTATATCTTTAAATTTTTTAAATAACCCAGGGGAAAAGTTATAAATTTTCTTCTTCGTTTTTCATAAACCTCTATTCAGTATTTTCACTCAAAAGGAATATATATTGTGTGCTCAGCAGTCGCCACAAACTGTGTTGATATTACGAAAATTGGTTCAATGTTTAAACTTACTTATTTTGAAACAGACTTTAGTGATTAATACGTTACGTTATCACCGCTATGACGACGGTTCGAGTCCTCGTCGAGGCATATGATTTTTACAAGATTAAAATTAAGTAATATTAGCTACTAGACTATGTAGCTGGAACTTATCCTTGATTCGATAGCTTTGAAGTCCCATGTCGGGTTCTGTTCAGTGTTAAATGTTGTGTGGTCGACCTGTGATCCCATCCCAAGTAGTAGTGCTTAGTAAATTGCCTCTTCTTGGAATGTGCGCTGGGAATATAAGCATAGATAAAAAAGTAACTTAATTAATTGCAGAGCACGTGTTCGGTATAAATCACGATTATTAGCAAATACTTTAATTGTCATTTTTTAATATTATAATAACTATAATATCATTATCATATGTAAGTTGTATAGCTAACATAAAAGAAATATATTATAAATTGTACAGTAATTGTTAAAACGATTAACTACTTGTTAAATTATACAGGAACAAGAAACTTATGGTATCTTTACTCAAAATCTTAACTCCTGAACTAAGAACTAAGAAATCGAAAGTAGAAGGTAGATCTTTTCTTCTTCTCTCAATATCTCACGACGGAAAATGATAGAAAGTCGACGTTTGAAATGTAAATGGACACGACATATATCTTAACAGTGTGTTATTTTTATACATTTACATGTCGTGGTTTTGACGTTTTTGTCCTCACAAGATGAAAACGAATGTGTCCGATGTCTCGGACATTTTGGTAAGTATAGAACAAAGATAAGCAAATTGTAAAGGCTTTGGCTAGTCCGAAACTCCGTATTTTGAATATTCAACAGCAATAATTAAGGCCGTATTTAAATGGATCATTTTAGAAAATTGATGGGTTGGATATTACATCGCGAAGATTTTAATTCGTTCACAAACCAATTTTCACTGAAAGAGTCAGGGACCAATTGTCGATTTAGTGGATTCTGTGTCATTCCATGTCTTAGGTGTATTTTAGAGACCAGATTGGCTGAGCAATAAAATTACCCAATAAATAATTAAATGTACAATATATTGGTTAAAAATCAATATCAGAACATTTCCCTATATCGTGAAAATGATTCACAAAAAAGATTAATGTGATCACATTATAAGCATGTATTTTACAGAAAAGAGCGTAAATTTTTGATTTCGGTCATTAAAATACATCCAACGAAATTTTTAATTATTTTTTGTTTTGTTGTATAGAAAGGTCTATTAGACACAAATTGTCGAAAACCCATTATTCACTGTTTTATGATTTTTTTGTAATCCAGATACAACTACAGATTTTCCCTTGATTCGACGAATATGTGTGGTGCATCCTTGGGCAGTAAGCACGGAGTAAGATAGTCGATTGTCTAAATCAATTACACTTTTTGCAAAGAGTACAATATTCCTCACTCATTTTATTCATTTACTTCTCAAATTATTTGTGCTATACTGGACATATCTACTTAATTTTATAAGAATAAATCTTTACGTGTAAGGAACAAAACTAACGATTGGTATAAAAACTGACTGATTATCAAAACCCGCAAAAGCATATTTTTTTTAATTTATGATGAGACATCATCCCATTCCATCTTCACTCACAATATAACTTGCAACAACCATAAATTTCATATTTTTTAAAGTTTTAATAAAAAAGAACATTTCAGTTTTCAGAGGCATTTGTACTGTATATCATTTTAGTACATTGTTGAGTGACAGATTGACTAGAATAAACCATGAAAAGTGTAGTTGAAATTTTGATCATTTTTGGAAAATAAACGCTTAAACAAGATGACAAAAAAAAGTATTTATCTGAATATCACATTCTGGTCTGTAAATTACACGCTGATAAAGTGCCAAATTGTCAAACTGGAGGTATAATATATTTCTTGCCGATTAATATTCTGACAAATTGTATTGTCAATAGGGCATTTTTTTGATACAAATACAAATGCCCAGGTCAATTTTGGATTGTGAATTACAAAAAGTTTCAAAAAACAGTGAAAAATAGGTCGCTGTACTTGATTTTTTTTTTTACCATTTGTGGCTAATGGACCTTTCTAATCAATAAAACAAAAACAAAAAAATTAAAAATCTCGATTTGGGTGTATTTTACTAACCAGAATCCAAAATTTACATTCAGGTCTGTAAAATAAACGTTAATCATGTAATCACATTATTTTATTTGTGAATCATTATCATGATATAGAATGGGAAATATTCTGACATATTTTCGTCGTAATTGGTTAAGATGTGACCAAGATATTGGATATCTAATTATTTTTTTAGTAATTTTAGCGCTAATCCAATCTGGTCTGTAAAGTACACCTAAGCCATATGCAAAATTGCACCCATATCAATTCGTGTTTCTAATGTCCTATACTGCCATATCATAAAAAAACTTTGCTTTTAACAAAAAAAGGACACGGAATCACAATTCGCCCCTGACTTATGATTACAATTGTGACATTTTGAGATAAAATCAATCAGATTCTTGATGACATAATTCTTAACCAATCAATAGTCAAAATTAGACAAACTTTTTGCTTTTTTTCTCTCCATGTTTTAGGGTGCGAGATCAAGGAAATCGCTTATCTGTTGGGCAAAATCTTATGTAACTTAAGATGCCATGACAATTGAATCATAAGGGAGCATACATTTTATTCTTAATTTCTATAAACCGATTCGATAAAAAGATTGTTATCGACGATTACACATTGCCTTGCAAAAACAAAGGGATAAATACCAGACAAAGCCGATATCCAAAGAAAAATCCCTAATATTGTGCGTTTGTTTTTCTATATGAGAAATAAAAAAAAATTCATTCTTCTTTAGATGCCCTAATTTATTTCATTTTCAGCTTATCAATAATGTTATTGCAATAATTCTTAAAAACACGCCTTTACCAGCGGCGGATCTGGTCCCTTTTTCTGTTTATCTTTAAAATTGTTTCCACTCACGACTGTTCTCACAGAAGACTAAATGATGGGCCTCATATGGGTGAATTTACAGCACATTTCGATAGTTATTTATGTTTTATTGGCATTAACCAACCCAAAAAAGAATATTTCCTCTATAATGAGTGTATGATCCGTGACTGTTTACCACTCTTTGTTAATTTAAATAACAAAACGTGATAATATCAAATAAAAAATAAAACAAAATCCGCATGCCCGCATCAAATTCTAGAAAAAAAATTCTTAATAAACAAAAACGTTTTTTAAACGGCCTAAAATATACTGTTCAAGTATATAGATTCCTCACGAGTAGTCCCTTTAACACACAACACAAACATGAAATATGCTATTAGTATAAGTGATCGTCGCCAAATTATGGCTAATTTACTCTTTTGATTAGTTGGAAATTACATCATCAAGGTACTGATTGGCTCGTGGAGAAAGGTTTTCATCATTCTTTTTAACAAATCATCAAATTGTGACAATAGATTGAACCAATAAGATTCTTGTTGCTGTAATTTCTAAGCAATAAAACGGCCGAAATTTGGCGACAATTTCCAATTCTCTCTTACCTCTGCTTCTCTATGTTTTGTAAAACTCTCCCAGCAACATGGTTCCATCTGTTTCTCATCAATTCCCCAAAACTGTAACTCTTCCTCGAACGCCGGGCCACACATATCTTTCGGCGTATGTAACTTCCCGGTTCTGTAGAAGTTCAAAATGTATATAAAAGCGCCGGGATGCCTATCAAAGAAGAAATCATCTCCTTTGAACGTATCTGGATCGGCGTTCTCCGTCAACCATGCGAGTCGGGTGTCAACGATATTCTGGAGAGTAGCAATGTGTGTTTCAAACCGAACGCCACCCACGTTAATGACGATCCGGTCAACTGGATCACCCCTCTCACTTGATGAGGGGATGTTGTCATGAAGCATATTTTCGGCTAATCACTAGCTTTTCATTTTGTTTTAATATTTAAGTATTTCTATTTGCATCTAAAAGAAAAATTCGCAAAAACACAGTTATACCTTCCTATTGAAAACACCTTATAACAGGGATGGAAATAACCGTCGGACATCATTTGTCTGACAGAAAAACACAACAATTTGTTTGATATGAACCAGTTTCTCCAATGCACTTCTCATTGTGCTTCTGACATCTATACTCATAAACTACTCCGGTCTTGTCTAAATGCGTGTACTTTATTCTTATTATTGAAGAGGATATCCATGATCTTATTTGTCGGTTTGTGTATGGTTCGTATATGGTATTTCTTGTATATTTTGACCACTTTTTAAGACACCGACTTCACGTATTGTAAGGATACAAAAGGACTTTTGTCATCTGCCTATTTTTGAAACTTCATTTTTCCAGTGCCCTGGTAGTTTAAAGAAGAATGGATACGTTTAAATACCAAGAATTACGAAAAACTATCAAATACTGCAATTAACATATAAGCATAAAATTTTAATTATTACAGTTATAAAACAGACACACAACACAAATTCACTAGAACATAACAATAGATGACATATTTTGAAAATGGTAATTTGCAAAAGTCCCTACATTCATCATTTTTGTCAGATCTTACCAAAACAAAATTTTTTTGTTTTTCGTTTCTCGTCAATTCTCAAGGAGAAAACTTTTGTTCGCTTGTTTCTCTTCAATCCTCATACAGACAATTTTTGTTACTATTCGTTTCTTGTCAATTCTCATACAGACAATTTTTGTTACTATTCGTTTCTTGTCAATTCTCATACAGACAATTTTTGTTATTCGTTTCAATCTATGTTATCAGTTTTTCGTCAATTATCATGCAGAGAATTTTTGTTATTCGTTTCTCGACAATTATCATACAGACAATTTTTGTTATTCCTTTCTTGTCATTATTGTTTCACGTCAATTCTCATACAGACGATTTTTTTTTGTTCATTTCTCGTCAATTCTGCTTAGTCATTTATTGTTATCTGTTTCTTTCAACTCATACAAAATAAATAAATAAAATAAGACTGCCTTTAGGGACCTACACCATGTCATCATCACTTAAGAAAGAATGAACAAGCATTGTCAACAGTACACACAAAAAACTTTTAACATATAAACAACTAGTGAAACTTCTCATGTTGAACTTTACCTTAAAACGAAAGTATATTCTTCCATTGTAACAATTACATAGCTATAATTTGTTTTTTGAATAGAATAGGAATAATTCATTTCCAAAGAAAACATTTGATCGTAAACGCATGTCTATAGTTTAAAGATATTTATGTACAAGGTTTTGAACGATTACTTGATCTGCACTGGTTAGGTTACTTATTAACTAAAAAGTAACAAATACCATGCTAACTATCTAATAAACCAGTTTTCATTCACATGAAGGGACTAAAATGCTGAAATGCTCTAATACAACAGCCATATTGCTTTCGCAAATTTCAATGTGCCGTGAACAACAACATGTAAGCAGAAAGGAGATGTATGACAGGAGATAAAGAATTATGGAGTTAAGGAGATTATGGAGATAAGGAATGGTTGTACAGATAAGGAATGGTGGTACAGATAAGGAATGGTTGTACAGATAAAGAATAGTTGTACTTATAAAGAATGATTTCCTGGTTACGAAGAACAATTTCGAGTCCGGATTACGTACGAATTTTCCCTTATTTTCAATACAAAACACGTGTTATTTTTTGTTTGGATAGTGAAATTAGGCTATTCTTTTCAAGATATGTTTATGGTTTTATGAGAAACATCTCCACCAGTTTTTTGAAATTTGGAGCTAGTGACGTCATTTTTTGGCACTTGGCAGGTTTTTCATTACATTTTCCCTATAATGACGTCATCAGAAAAAAGTGCTGACATCAGCAAAATATCGGACCAATGGGTACTTTTTCTTATTTATCTGGTAGATCTTATAAATGACTATAACCCTACCACGTTTTAGCTTAATTGCTTCATTTTTTAAAAAATTTAGAGAGGGGGGCAGAATCAACCTAAGTATTTTAACAATCAAAAAAGCCCATTCCGAATAGGGGTAATACAGCGATAAATACAATGATCAAAATAAGACAACATTACTATTTCTACAATTCTCATCTTGTGTAAGAGAAAAATATTAAGAAAAATCTGCATTAAGATCATATATGATATTTTAAATCAAAACAACATTACCATTTCTACAATTCACATCTTGTATGAAAAAAAATTTGAGAAAAAGCATCTTCGTGATCATAAATATATATATATGTGTGTGTATTTAACATTACCTAAATAATACAATTATCAAAACAAGACATTATTGCCATTTCTACAATTCACATCTTTAATGAAAAAAGATGAAAAGGCAAGAGAAAATTTCCTCATCATCATCGAGTAACTGATTTAACTAATCCATTCGTCTTTTTATTGAATCCATCAATCTATAAATGAAAAAAATGAAAAAAACAGATGAATACTCGAATAAAATTGACTTAAAAACAAAGAAAAAGAAAAAGAAGATGAAGAAGAAAAATAATAATAGAGTAGTTTTGAATATCATCGTCATAGATATTATAAGCAATAAATAACATTTCATATGAGCATCTTTTATGAACTAGAAAATATTGCAGGAAAGAAAATTAAAAACAAGAAAATGCCCGTTTAAATTCCATATAGGCAGCAATAATTCTCTTTCTCTAAATAATAATAAAAAAATTCTCTAGTAATAAATGAGGGCAGAGAACTTCAAGGCCCCGCGTTTACGATAATAAATATGAGTATTTACTATCTATTTAGACATGAATAATTGCATGGCCTAGGCCTTGATAAGTCACTGCAGAAAATATAATACCATACGTAAGTTGATTAACAAAACAAGTTAAATCCACCGAGTCAAACCATGCTATGTGAGGGAAACTCGAGGGAAATCGAGTAGTCAGTTGGTACCTAACGAAACACTTAATGGAGCTATAGTCCTCAGATTAGCAATGCCATGCATAACTGTTCCATTTGAAAGTGGCTATTTACCTCACCTCACCTCACCTCACCTCACCTCACCTCACCTCACCTCACCTCACCTCACTTCACCTTGCATTACCTTTCCTTACCTTATTCAAAGAACGTTTTTAAGACACAAGTTCATAAATACAAAATTAACCAGGCATAAAACTATCCTATACTATCTTTACTACTCAAAAAAATAGATATTATTTTATTTTCGTGTTTCTCAAAAATATGATATCTTTTTTTCTTATAATCATTACTTTTCCATAAAATTCTTAATTAGAATAAATATGGACACGGGTTTTTAGGACTTACCTTGCATTTCTTCTCTCCCTTCACAGGCTTGAAGGATTTCATATCATTGAAATAAATTCTCCTCATCTTCCTCAATTTTAGAGCCAAAATTCGAGAAACTCTCAAGATTTATAGCAATAATCAATCGAAAAAGATCCTTCCCATTTTATCTATATGATTATTATGAACTTCATGTTCATGTTCTTCATGACGTTTTTTATCCGCCATTAGAACCAGTTTTAATATTATGATTGAGATCAACAGATTAAT
>JAUKPT010002237.1:0-13573 GCA_032273505.1 Nanomia bijuga | reverse complement strand
TTTGTTATTTTTTTTCTTTTTCTTTTGTTTTGATTCTTTTAAAGTTGTAATTTAGTTTAGTTTATAAAATAAATATATTTCAAACTTCAAAAAAAAAAAAGAAAAAAATTATCAGCGTGATCGTGAAACCGATCACACAAGGCACGGAATTTCAACTTGTGTAAAAAGTGTGTGCTATGCCATATTAATGATATAATGTTTTATTACCCGGATGATAGGGCCAAAAACCCGTTCGTTGATTTGATTAGCTTATAAACCGGTCCGTGCATCGAGCAGGATTAGGCCCTACTAACGAATTTGCTTATTTATCCAACTGTCTCGAAAAACAAGCTAAAACGTCAGTTATCGGCTCAATCTCGTACCCAGTGCGATTTTTACCTAAAGAAAAGTGAAGTTCAAAAAATAAACTCTTTTTTGGACTCAAGGTAAACATCGCACTGGGTACGAGATTGTTATCGGCTTAGAAAGGATATTTTTTTGTACAGACTTCGGTGTTCGAAAACAAAGTGTTTTAAAAAAGGGCCGCGGAGCCTGATTTCAAGCAAATTTGTTTCGTGTAAATCCTTTAACAATTCAAGTGCTATGTTTCTGTTTATTTCACTATTTCCTTATATATTTGAATAAAGATAAGAAAGGAATAGTCAAATTAAAAATACTGACACAAAAATAACATCGACGCTTTTAAATGACTTTCAAAAAATCTTTTATCTTTCTTTTTTTCCGATATTTGGAAATTTTAAAATTGCCAGACTTCTATTTTATTATACTTATTTACTTGAACAAATAATTACTTTGCTAGCACCAAAATTGATCTTAACTCGTCTAATTTATATTTTCGCAATCCTATGTAAAGATAATTGATTTCTTTATTTTACGCGTATAATGTTGCAAAATAGCTCCGCTATCGCTCCGCGATAAATAGAAAATAGAATTACTGCGACGTCAATTATTTTCCATTAAATGAAAACAAGTGAAAAAAGGTCTGATTTAACATTTTGATTCAAAAACTATCAATAATCCTTAAAGGACAATTCCTTTAGTCTCGCATTTGATAAGTAGAATTCACCACTTCTCCTTTTATTTTATTTGTTTATCTTTCTATTCTATTCTTCTCTGTTCACTTCTAATTCCCTTTTACTTATAGTAGTTTTTGTTGTTTACAGTTTTTGAAGTCATTAAAGTGCACTTGATTTTTTGTTTTTCTTCTCAGCGTTAAAGGATTCGAATGCTTTTGTCATGTTGTAATTTCTAGGAAGTTTCTGTCGATGACTTTATTTCATGTGATGGCAGTAAGCACGTTATTTTCTAGAAAGAAAAATAAAAAAAAATAAAAAAATGTCATTCGAACGTTTTTTATAGAGAAAAGTAAAAATGTTCTTTTAAAATAGATAACTAACCCTCTTTTCTCTATATATTTTTTGTTTATCCGGGTAATAAAGCCAATACTAACTGGCTAGGCAGGTACAATCCCGGAGAATATCACGACAGTCTGGCTAATACTGGCGTCCTCGGGCTGATATTCTCCAGGATTACCCTTCTATCAGTTAGTATTTGCTTAATATCATTATATCCATGTTATGATTGTGTTCGAATGTAACTTATTTTGCTTGCTTTAAAAGAAGAAGATAAAATAATGTCATGACAGTATCGATCAGATAACAAATGGTTTAAAAAGCAAGGCCAACACAAACTTGATCGCGCGAGCCCTGTGCGATCACGTACACATTTCTTACTGACCGGCCTGCTATGATCCTCGGCAGGTTCTCACAAATATTGTTTCCAAGCGCAACGAAACAAACCTACCAAACTAATAATTTCCAAACAAAATATCACCAATAGAAATGCCTCATTGAAAGATAAACATTGACTGACTTATAAATTTCAAGAAAAATCTAGAATGAAGATTTTCTGGCAGTGTTTTTTTCCATTAAATTCGAACCAAACAAGCCACCTCAACGAAGAGCGAATGATCTAGTCTGTATCTTTTGATTTCTCTTTTGACATCAAAACAAGCATTGCCTAAAACATATGGTTTCCAAACAAAATACCTCTTTCTAAATATAAATTTTAAACATGAAAATAATGGCCTCAAAGTAAGACTATTTTGTCGTCAAACAAACATCCATAGTGAAGATTTTTGCAACCTCCCAATTTTACTGCAAAACAACAATAATGTTTATTTGTTTACATCTTTCGGTACGAACAAATTAAGGCATTCTTTGTAAGAACTTAGCCAACAGTCAAATACTGGAGCCTGGATTCTGTCAAAAATAGTCATTTCCATGGAAACAACTTAGTAACTTTAAACTCCATTCTCTAGAACATGTTCTTATGGAGTCGATGATCAGATAACGGATTGTCTGCAAATTATAAGTTAACCTGCCATTTAATTGATTCAAAATTACATCACTCGAAATCTGATTGGTTCACGAACGAATATTTTTCTTATTTTGAGTTTTGACAGTTTATCAAAGGGAAAATTTTGCGGCAACCAATCAAGTTTTTGGTAAAATAATTGTTAACCAATCAAAAAACTAATTTACCTACAATTTGTAGACAATTACTAACGGATAAAACATTTTAATCGTAAACTTTATACATTAATTGGATGGGAATATAGATAAAGTGTAAAAAAAAATACAAAGACAAAGTTAACGATTAATGATAAGAATCATATTTATAGTACTATGAACAAAAATTTTCTTGTAGGTCATTTTACATTAAAAGATTTTCTCAGATAGGAAATTTTCTCCTCTATCGTAACAAATGTAACAAGACGTAATCGGAGGCTATAAACCTACCTTGATGTTACGTAAATTGGTACCATCAGAAACGAAAGAAGGCATTCAATTATTGACCCCTTCCCTCCCCAGTAGCAAGTTTAATTTCTAAATTTTTCATAACTGTGCACATTAGAGTAAAAGACCTACCTACCATAACTAACAGATATTAACCAAAACCCAGACACCTACCTATCATACCAAGATTGCGTAATAAATCGAACACTCCCTAAAGAATATTTAAGCATATTGTCAAAATCTTAAGAAGCGTGTGAATATAGACATAACGTACCAAGACAATAGCCATACCTGGCAAATGTATAATTTCGTCTTTTTGAAATCTTAAAGATTTTCAACAAGGAAAGTTATTTTCTTGAGCTGAGACAAATTTAATTACATTCATGATTTAGATCACCTCAATATGCTTTAATTAATAATTCAATAGAGTCGAAAATAATTATTTTGATTTGGATTTCATTCCAAATGCCAAACAACTATTCTATTATCAGAATTTTGATTAAGGCGGCTTGTAATATTTTATTGTACCAACCTTTTTTTGATTTGAAATTAAATTATTATTATTTTTTCCTTCTGGGAGTTTATAATTTCGATCAATCAACTTTGTTTAACTTGTTTTGTCGAAACTGAAAATTCTGAGCATACTATTAAAAGTTGTACGAATTTACTTTTAGTAATCACAGATACCAATGTTTGATACCAATATCATACAATACAATCCTTATCTGAACATGTGAAATACGATAGTTTTCCATATAAAATTTGGCTGTTAGAAACAGTACTTTATAATACTTATATAATGAATATATTTTATATTTTATTTATGAATTCCCCCGTTGGGCTAATGAAGTTAGAACCAATATCAATAAGAATTTAATTGATGTATCGAGTATATAGTTAATCCTATACACAGTGGTCGATATTTAGCTGGTGCTTGCGACATTATCGACCTATGCCTATGCATTCCTTATTTATGCAACTCGCATGTTTTTATCTACTGTAGTAAATACCACGCTTGCAAATATGAGATAATCTTTTTTGTGCGCAAATTTATGATTATGATTGATTCATTCCAAGATGACACGGTTTGGTGTTTTGTTAAAATCAAAAATGATAATTTCTAAGAGAATAAATCAGAACCTTGTTCATGTAACTTTTAACCAGACAAACAGCAATTTTACGTATAATAGTAAACAATCCAGGTGAGAAATTCACACGGCTAAATTTCTAGGTCATTTTTTAGGATGTAAACATTTCCAAATGAAGAAAATATACATTTAAAGATCACCAACAACACTCCTCGATTATAAGATTGCTTTTTTTGTAAGTTGCATTCGTTCAGTGTTACCTTGATCCAGACTTCGTTTAATTGGTTAAAAGTTGTGTCATCAAAAATCTGATTGGTTCGATAAAGAAATGCCCCCACTTCGTTCTTTTTGAGAGAACTCGAAATAGTCAAAACGATTTTAAGTGATCTGATCTGTATCTTGATAATGTAATTATCAGCAACTATTTAGAAAATCCAGTTACTTTATTTGTTAAACCTGTTTATAACCAATCGTGGTTAACAAGTCTTGAATGAAAAGTAAATTAATTCAGTTGCTATAGGAATCTTTCCTATCAAAATAGACATTCAATACCGTCAAACCTGATGAAAACTGTTTATCAATGCTAGTCCTTTTTGATCGTTACACCTTGACCAAATGCCGCATTAAAAAGCACCCGGTGAGTTCAGGGATAGTGCCCCAGTGGAATAAATGTGATCGTCCTGGTGATAATTGTTGAGAAATAGGTGGTCCCCGGTGAAATTTCACATCCGCTTTTGGTCAGGATTTGTCATTCAGCACGCCTCTCAAGTAGTTTAAGGATCGATAAAAAAATACTCACTGGATGGAGAATGCAGTTGATACAGGAGAGCGTCACTACATACGATGTATAAATGCAGTCAACTTGAGCTAATAGCGAGAGAAAAATAACTATTGTTAGGTCGTAACACCGACCCATGTCATGCTTAATTTGGCAGTTACCAGACGAAACACTAGATGGGGCTTCACAATACACATAAGTACAAACTTTACTTTACCTTTTCAGCTTACATCCTACTTTACCTAAATGATGTAAATCAAAATAATCTAGATCGTAATGGTGTTATTAAAAGAAAAAAAACTTTTACAGCTTGAGAACTGACAGGAATTCCATCAGGAAAACCTGAATCTGAATATATATCATTTCGCCATCTGATAATTTTGTCAATTTGATTCACATTCATAGAATGATGTCACAATACTTTAATATTGTGTACAATGCTTTCATTAGAAATTCATCAGACATAAGGCAAATAAGAAATGTTCGTTTAAGAAGTGAAAAATAAATTTTGATCTTTATCAACACCTGTATAAAAATTGAAAGAAATAAACCACGCCTTAAAAAACTATTAAGAATGACTTTTTGAACCAAGCCCAGATTGTTTGTCTTATTATTTATCTTCATAGTATCGTATTTCATTTTTTCATTTTTTTTTACTAGAATAAATTCCTTTACTATCCCTTATTATCCTTGTTAACATCGTAACTTGTTGTCATGAATACTGCCACATGTAAAATCATTTTCATCATCATTATCAAAAATGCGCGCCAGTAAATAAGTATTCAATAAAAAATATCATATTTTGAAAGAACTTTATTTCAACTAACATATAAATAGTCATGTAAGGTCAAGCATTCTGTCTTGATAACGAATAGGAAATCGGACAAAAATGAAACAGAAAGAGAAAATGAGATTCAATGTGAAGAGACTTAGATTGATGCATGTGGTTTTGCCGACCATCGCAATCTCAATTCTGTGTTCCGAGGGTTTTAAAAAGCGTGCAATTTTAAGCGTACAATTCACTATTCTTTTATATAACGATCATTAACATGGCAGATTTATCTGCGATACTTATGACACTAATCTCGATGGCGAACCACCAAAATTGCACGCTTTTTTTACAAGCAAATCCCTGGCGTATCAGAGTAGCAAACTAGAGGTAGAGCCAAACAAAATCCTCTAGTTGACTCCAGTTGTAAAAACTACTCACTCGAACACAAGATGTATTTGAATATCTCCAGGTAGTAAACATCATGAAAACAAAAGCATGCAAAAGCAACTGGTTTTAACATGTAAAAGAATTATTAATATTATTTGACTAGTTACAACAACATTTCCTGATAAATTCCATTAAAACTCGCACAAACCATTTAAAGAATGCTAATTATCAGATAAATGGTGATGTATCTCCGCCAATCTGGGAAATATGACATGTTAGAGATAATCTATACACCTGACTTTTTAAATTGCGTAATTTTAATTTCAAATAACAAAAAAATTATCTACAAATTTTTAAGTAAATTTGCTATCTGAATGATTGCATGAAAAATTACGTTATCAAGAATTTGGTAAGCTCACATATGTATATATTTTCATATTTTTACAATTTATCAAATGATGACAAATTTGAAATATCCAATCAGGTTTAATTTTCGATCAAAAAAACGGAGGATATACTTGTTATTTTGAAGACAAATCTTCTCTAAAATTAAAAACATGCAAAAATCAAGTGCACAATTAGTATATTATATTAGTATTTGATTTGATTGTGTAAAAAAAACAAGTCATCTTAGATTTTGATTTTGAATCCATTCCTTACTTCTGGAAAAAAATCAATCAATAATGAAAACTCTTTGAAAGTTGATTTTCTTAATTTTTCTAAGTGATATATTTTCTGAAATAATATATTACCATATCCTCTTTATTTAGGTTAATGTATTTAGAGATAATTTTCATCAATACTACAATATACTTGATGTTTCATCAAGCTGTCGGATTTTGGCGATTTTTTCGGATATTATTCTTAAGCAGGTTTGTAAGGTCGGTTCAAAAATCAGCCAATTTTGTCCCCTTGAAGAAATATACTTCTATCCTCTTGATGAATAAAACGATTATATTATTGTAAATCAATATATTGATCAGACCATTTATCACGAAACAGTAAAAGAAGATTAAATTGACATAAAAAGGTATATATGAAAATTATACAGACTTATAGTCAGTATACTGAGACTGTAGAAATCATATTCCATCAGAACTCCTCTGATAGAATTCCACTGGTAGGCACGAAAATGAAAGTCATATAAAATCAAACCAAAAAATCATAAAGAAGAGCAGAATTAAAAAGACCAAGTCAACTCAATCCAACATTTCATCCATCATCTTCAATTTCGTATAGTGGTAAAATAAACATACATACAAAATACTTGAAATAAAATTGTTCTTATCAAATCTTCCAATATCTACTTGAAATGTAGATTTGATTTCCATTCTACTAAATGATTTTTTCTTTTTGCAAGGTTACTCTTCGTTCCAAATAAGAGACTTGTATTTATCCAGTTCTATCCAAAATATGGCGAATAATTCATTTTTTCAAACAAAATAAAAAATCCATAAAAACATCTTAAAAGTAGCAAAAATTAATGAGAAAGTCTACGTATTAATAATCACAATACTTTCTTTTTTTAAATGGCTTATAGCCAAATCATAACACATTTACTTCATTACAGCTAGAATCAGAATCAAAAAGCTGAAAATTTTCCACTTGATATATAAGTTATCTTACAGAATTCAGAATTGTTAAATCAAAACAAAAACGTGTTATAATCAATCGAATTTTGATTTTTTTTAAAAGAATCAGCCTATTGTTCCCTTCGAAATCAAAATAAAATGTCTTAAAACTAAAGGAGTAGAAAGAAAATTGATCAAAGAAAGATTACATCAAATTTGCATATCAAAACGACTTGAATATACTTGACTATAGTTAGTGTAGTTGTCTATATAATTAATTTTCTATCCTTAGAAGGTTTGTAAATAGAATCTATCAAAACTTCACTTTGCCTTACGTTCTATAGGAATGTGGTGCACCTAAAACATCACAAATGTAAGATTAGATCTAAATACCCATTTAAGTTATCTCTAAGTTAATGTTTCACAAATAAAAGATTATTGTCCGGAAAAGATGGACTAAAATTTTGTCTCACATTTTTAAATTTCATCTCACATCAGAAGGTAAAATATATCAAAATTCGTTTAATGAACAGTACCACATATCAAATTTATGCTATGAAACATTTATGTTAATTCTGTTGCTTAAATGGTATGAATCATGTATGGACTCCTACATACGATACGTAATGAATGTAGATTTTTATAATTGAATTATTCATCGTAATTAAACATTTACCAGTTTATTGACTAGAATTATATCAAAACAATGTTACGAGAACAATGACAATGAGGCTGGAAATGTACATCTTTCTTAGTGGGGTATATATTGAGGCTTAAAACGGTACAAAAATAAGAACATTTCTGGAAAAATTTGAGCCTTTAATTTCTTACAAGAAAGTGTACTCAAGTTTATAAAATGAAAGTGTAGTGTTTTGTGAGAAGTGAGGCGAACATGAGTGAGTTTACTTCACTACTAGAATAGACAAACATGCCAAAGTGGATAAATTAATATTTCAATTTTGGTTAGAAATTTGTGTCGAATATTATTGACAGATTGCTTTTATTTACATGGTGCCTGCTAGTAACTATTATAAAACTTTAAATTGATTGGATAGTTTCATCACAAACACAATCGCACTTTTTTTCACTTGTGTGTTTTGACTTTGACTTTAAATGATTTTTAATGATACCTGATTTTATAACCATTATTTTCAAAATAAACGTGCTGTCAAAAATTGCCTTTTTAGCATTCATTTGGTAATTTTGCTACTGTGTTAACCATCGGTTTACCAAGTTTTGTCGCGTTAAATCTGTCCCTCGGATATTAAGCTAAAGCCACGAATAACTCAAAATCTGCATCTGTACGTAATGAATAAATGTGTAAAAAGTTGTAGGAAGAAGTAACAGATCAAGCCTTTATATTTTACAAGAAATATGGGTCGGTTGAAATATTGTGTCGGATAATTGAGATAATGGGACGGATAAAATCCCTCATTTGTACCCCTTTTTTATTGTGAAGTACAATCAGTATGATAGGTATATAAGTACATAATACTCATTTAAGGTTGTAGGGGAGATACAACATGATGATTAAAATTTCTTTACGTTTACGTGCGATATATTATTGTTGCTTGGATTTAATACCTTCTCTAAAATACATTCTCACACCATACAAAGTATCTTGAGAAAAAAGACAAGCACGCCTCCTATCATAAGCTACAAAATCAATAATAAGTATAGATTAATAGAAATGAAGCGTCCTACCTCAGTCATCCGGAAGACCCCTTTTTTTGTTCCGAATAAAAGGATCAGAAAATATCTTTTGCCTAGATTTTAATTTAAAACCTCTTTTGGATCTTCCTTTTTTCGTCTTGATCGTTATCCGGATCTTTTGTTGAAGCCGGATCAACTCCAGGATGGATTTTTCCGGATGACTGAGGTAGGATGTAAAGAAGTGTTAACAAATAAATGAGAAAAATTTTGACAGGACTTTTCTTATTGTTTCAAAAGCTCGTACAACAGTATAATAACAACATGGAACAACCTGACAAGGAATTTGGTCCAAACGCCTAGCATTGATGCGTTCAAACGAGAATAGATCGTGCATAAAAAAAAAAGATACAGTAGTCAAATTTTGAATTAGTGAGTGACTCGCATTTCTTGATTATTATATACAAGAATGCCCCGCCATCCTGAATGCAAACCTTGTGTTACCCTTACCTGTAAATTGTCTTGATTCAAATACGTATCTCGGCGATTCAGCAATTCTTGCATAAAGCATTTAATAGATAAGAAGATCACAAACCGCATTTCTTTTAGTGCAAAAGTATTGAAACATGGGAACATGGTATCTTATCTTCAAATTTGAACTCTAGTTTTCATATAGGGTATTTATTAGAGCTATTATTGATTCTCTCTTGTAAAAGACCGAACTTATTTTGAATTTGTCTCAGCTTTAGACATTTTTTTGCTTTTTTTCCCTTTTTGTTTGTATGTAGTAGCAGAATATAAGTTAAAAAAGCCATTTTTAGATCACATGACAGGCAATAAGCATTATTTCTTAAGAATGGAAAACTTTATTTAAGTTTCCCCGCAAATTTGTTCTTTTCCGACGTGGCATCTTTATGCATCAAAGTAGGAATCTTCCTTCGAATGTATTGCATTTTAGGAAGAATCGTAAGATCTACTAGAATAACAATTTTTCTCGATTTCCCCCTCAAAATATTGAGGGCTAGATAACATCAATTGAAGTGTGATTCTAAAATCGTTTAGGCTGTTATTTCGTCGGGTCACCCCATGCAATATGAGGGGGATTGGACTGTCAGCAAATAGAACTACAATTGGAGTGCATACCTCACCTTACCTTACTCTGTAAATATTTTATCGGGGGGGATTCAACAAAATCGTAAAAACAGGGAAGAAATAAGTGATTTCTACTGATTTCTACTGTTTCGGACCCTACAACAGGGAAAAAATTCGGATTTTGGGCAAAAATATTTACCGGACCAAATTTGAAGATATTGAGATTGAATTAGAAACCTCAATCTTTCGAGAGTATTTTTCTATAAATCTCTTTTTTAGTCCCCTGACCAGAATACTTGTGTGGTTAATTCGTGTGATGGATTAAATAAAATGAATAGTTTAGACTATAATATTTAACTATACATCTATATCTCACATTATCTGCTCGTTATACAAACACCAGTAAAAAAATAAACACGAAAGGACACCAGTTAGTAACCAACATGGACACAAATTACACCATTTTGCTTTGATTTGACTTCACGTACTTCCTTTTTAATTCTATCAGGTTAGGGGAAGGGGGAGGTTCGTATCTTAGTTATTTGCTTTATACCCACAATGCACTTTTGAATGAATTCTGTGCATCATTTTCTTTCGTGTTTATTTTACCAACTGATCGATTGGCTTATTCGTGTCAATGAATTACTCACTTAATATACTCATTATACAAACACCAGTAAAATATAAACATGGATAGACACCAGTTAGTAACCATCATGGACACGGATAACACCATTTTGCTTTGACGACGCGTAGGTAGGGGTATGGCGTGAGGGCGTGAATGCTGATTGTAGAAACACCTTTATTTGTAAATATTCACACTTGAAGGGGAGTAGTTTTTATCTCTGTGGTGTTTTTGTTGTAAAAGATTAACAGAAGATTTGTAAAGAAGTGTATTAACAAAGTATTTATTTAAAGGAAATTTTAGCCATCACAAGTAAATATGCAATAGGATGTCCGCAATTTTATAGGGTATTTAAAAAGAAATTAATCTCTTGTATTTGACATGAGTCAAGTCAGAAACTGGACAGTTGTACTAAGGATAACTTTGCTTATTTTGTAATCTCAATTTAAATGGCGTCTTGATGACTATTTCCTGTAAACCTATTACATACTATTTTCAAACGTACTGGGCGTACAAAGTGCCCTCCCTGATGTAAAATTCTTTCAAGCATGTAAAATAATTGAGAGAAAAGGCGAAATTCGAGTAGAGGTGGTCAGAATATACCCCTCCGCGTCCCGCGCAAGCCCTGCTCTTTATTATATATAGTCTAACCACGTTAATATTGCAGTGAATTGTATAAAATTCATCAAAAGGATCCCAGATATGTACTCCCCAAGTTCTTCATTCGCGATTTGCATTTTCTTTAACCTACATTTTTTTATGTCCTTCTTTAATTTCTACAAAATTAATGTCCCCTGATCTTCCTTTTTCCTGCTCTCATTTGGAAACATAAAAACTCCTTAGAAATGCCTGGATTATTTGGAAATCTTTTAAGATCCCAAAAACCATAAAACATCTTAGGAAGTCTTTAAGAAATCCAGAAACCATTAGAAATCTCAAAATAATCATGGAGTGATTATCCATAGGCTTGGCTATTTTTCATTTCATTTTGAATTGGCAAAAATGTGATTGAATTAAAAAAAGAATTACCATAGTAGAAGCGACAATCATAATGAACAACCACCAATGATTCACTGCAAGAGATTTTAACAGTATTTACATGGGTAGGTATCTCAATCAATTGAGGAACCGTTTATTATTATCTACAGTTTTCGAATCACTTTTCTGCCGATTATCTGAATTTAGATGCCAAAAATAATCAAAATCGACATACATATCGCTAGTTCACCAAAAGTATCTACCTTTATAGGGAAAATAATTTCGTATTAAAACTATTAATTAAGTACTTGTTTACAATCTACTGCTTTCGATTCCCTTTCCTGCTGGTTATCTTTATTTTAGATGCCAAAAAATTGTTTTGAACATGAGAAAGATGAAAATAATTGAATATTCATGCTGTAATCATTTGTATAATAAATATAAGAAAACCTCGCCGCTTGCTGTAATGGCTGCTCAAAAAAAACATTTAATGAATGCCGTAAGTGAGTGCAATAAATGACTTTTTTGAGTGCAATAACAAGAAATACGTCAAATAAACCATGCTCTTAGCCAATCAGATTGCTTATATTAAACATAAGAATTTTGAAGTGTGAAGGAAGCGATAAACTGGTTCCAGCTACTTTAGTTATAACAACACTTTGGGACGTTTTGCCCTTTTCCCGCTGATTGAAAATTCTGATTTCAATAATATTTGGGTATATGAATCCGTCCTAAAAAAACTAATGCAGTATTTAACGGGAACAAGATAAACTCGAAATCGCTGTACCGTTGACGAGGCCTGTAGTATAGAACGCCATGGATCTTTATGATGACATTTGCAATCAACTAACTAGAAAAATTTTGAGATGATTTCTAAGTAATTTTCAATTTTTTTTCATCTTTAGGTGTCTTTAGACTCATCTCTTAAACCAGTTTTATTAGAAAATTAAACCATTTCGTGTATGAAAGCATACGCTCTAAAACTGGTTTAGCGTATCTTACTGATTTATTTTTATCTGGTAATAGTCCATTCGTTGGTGTTAAACAACCTTTGAGATGAAACGTAACACTAGTCTAGAGTAATGCAGTATTAAGAGATCACAGTCTGGGCTGCAAAAAGTCGGCACCGCTGGTAACGGGAAGTAATCAACTCCAGAGGGATGCAATGAAAAAGTTATGGGTGATGGTGGGATGGGATAGTCCATTTTCAAAGGGAAGCTGACGTTGCCCATAGCTGCGGTACCTTGAACCAATTTTTTTGTTATGCAGCCCTAATCGCAGCATTGGAGAAGAACAAAACGTATAGAAAGAAAACCTATTCACTAACAAAAGCCACTTTGTAATCTATTTAACCCATACATAACTTCATGCGCAAACTTCACGCCCCTAGCGAAGATTTTCTTTATACATCGTGAACAATGAAATGAAGTGTATTTTCTGGTATATCGGAGTTCTGATTTTAAAAATCTTTTCTAATCATGGGGGATAAAATAAATTCAAAAGTCCAAAACTTACTACTCTTCACTAGTATTTATGACCAAGCAGTTAATAAATGGAATAAGTGGAAATAGTGTAAAGCATTTCGGAAACTAGACTTTTAGACTAGACTTCTATACTATATAAGGTTCTTCAATTATGAATGTTGACAATAGAAGCGATCTTTAATAATGCAAGCTTCAAATGGAATATTGACGTTGGAAAAATATGGCATCAAGGGCCATTCAGATTGAGTTATCTGAAATTGTCTCTTTTTAAAGTTCACGGACTACTGAAATACACGGACGGAACACTCTCATTTACGTGAAAAAATCGATAGGGCCAACTTTTATTTTTT
>JAUKPT010002236.1:0-13577 GCA_032273505.1 Nanomia bijuga | reverse complement strand
GGTTTTTTTCTCTCTTTCTATTTGAATAAACTTCTATAGTGCTGGAAACAATACGACTATTGTCGTTATGTAAGCAAAATATAAACGTCTAATATCCGGTTGTCGGGCTTCGCCCTCGGACCTTGATATTAGACGTTTATATATATTACATACACGCTTGTTTCAATTGATCTTTTTCTTGCCTTTAAAGGGTCTTTAATCAATCTTTCAGTATAGATTATTTATCTTATTGTAAACTTAGACTTTTGAAAGGTCTGATGCACCTTGAAATCACTTTCTTTTCGTTTTTGTTCACCCTAGTATTAGTCATGGATTATCGCACTCAACAAGGCCTTTTGAAATGGACATTCGACTAGAAATAAAAGGTATTCACCATAGTTCGTATATATTGCAAGATCTGATTTTGTATTTAGAATTTTTAGTTTCTCTATCCACCTAAAATTCTAATTGAGTATGATTTTTTTCTGACTTATATACTTGGGTTTTCAGCGAGATTGTTTTTACTCAGTGGTATGCTGAGTGATTTAAATATACTAATTCTAAATATTCTGTGAAAGATTGTCCAATTCGATATAAATTTGACCTTTTCCTGACGCCCAATAGAAGGTTTAAAAGAGAAAATATCATGACAGAAAAAATCATGTTGCGGCAGAACTAATCAACCACATGTACATAATTATACAAGTACACAATTATAGTAGAATCATTCAATTAATTAGTTAAAGATGGTTGATTGCGTGATTGATTGATTGATTACAAGTGGGATTGTTAATGATATTTATTATTCGTGAATGGTACACAGTCGCTCAATGCACGTGAGAGGAACAAAATTGTACACACACGAAGGGGTGTGACAAAGTGATATTTTCTATTTTGAATATACTTGACCTCGTCTACATAATCAAGAAATGAGAAATTGTTATTTTGCCCCGTGAGAATCGATTAGAAAACAAACACTATTTTTTCCCTAGCCCACACACCATCAGTTTTGTAACTTGCCCCTATTTTGACCTCTTTTTGCCTAGCCCTTCTTGTAAACATTACCGTGTGTTATAAATGTATTACAACATTAGCTATCGTATACAATCTCCAATGGTATGTCTTGCAAATGTTTAGCGTCTTTCAAAATGCAAGGGGACATTTTCACTTATTTTTTAATCGATTAGTTTTTTTGCCCGGGAACAATTTTCAACCGACTGGAGGTCTGCATAAATACATGCTGCTCTAAATTCAAAATAAGCTACAGATGGCGCCAAACTAAAGGTTTTTAACACTCAGCCAACATATCATAATAAAAAACAAGGTTGTATCTTTTAAAATCTTAATCTTTTCTTTTCTTACAATATATTACAAAATTTCTATCCGTAATTTTACTACTCTCTAAAAACACTAATTATCATTTTCGATCAAGCAATTTGAATAAACATATATGCAGGTACTGTAAACAAACACAAACAAGATAACAGATAATGGATTTCAATTTCATGCTGTTTGTTTAAGGGGGCGAAGGGGTGTTTTCAAAACTAGTACCTGATAAGATAATATCAAAAACTTTCTACAAAGATTACGCAATCTTGCGTACATATTGTTGTCATTAGCTTAATTGGGGCTGATAATATACGAATCACATTTTATTTTTATTCTAAGACCAAAATGCATGTGTCCCAGGCATTGATTTGCATTGTATAGTACCCGGTGAAATATGAGATATATCTTTTAACTGAACTGAATTTACGCTCCATTTTAAGTCGCGACTATAGTACAAACGTTAAAGAATGATTTACCTTACTCCCGCGATTTACGTTGCACCAGGGGCACACGCACCATTAATCGAAAGTACTCGATTTTTTTTCTATGCGAAATTGCTCCTTCGCTTATTGGTCCATGCACCATTACTTTTGGGTACTGGTGCATGTACCAATATCCAAGAAAACATCACACTTACCAGAGGTTGAGAAAAATGTTGTTTTTTTCCGCCTGAAATGGACAAATTCTGCTAAACATGGAAACATATCACAAAAACTGAGCAACTATGTGAATCAAGTTTTAGCCTATTTTCTGAGAAATCAATTGTTTTTTTACATTTATCTGGCGGTTTTGCCCCCGTTTTATGATACTGCACCAGTAATTTCGGATACCGGTGCATGTACCGGTTTTTGAGCGGCACCGTAATTCGCGGAAATAGAGTAGCATTCTGACATTATGCAACGTATCTTTTGCGAAATAAATGCTTACAAAACTATTTTTTAGATTTGCTGATAAGGAAACATTAGCAGAAGCTAAAAAGGATGAAATCCAATTGATAGCCAGTCAGTCATAAAAGGCACTGATCATAAAAGTGTCTATGATGATTTTCAGATAACTTAATTTACTAAAACATGCATAAACCACAAGTTTTTTTCCCGGCTCATCTTTTTCTCTGTACTCCATTTGTTTTCCTCCGAACAACCATTTCGTCCGTATATTTATGAAAGGTATCGATCAAATAACCAATCCGCCATTTTGAGTTTGTTGTTTTCCTACTTATATCGTTACCGGGGGAATTCAATACATGCTTAATAAAATTGTTTTTCACTAAAAGGTCTTCTCGCAGGTTCGTAACTTCATCCTTCAATTGTTTTATTTCTGTGCGCAATATTGCGTTACTCGTTAAATTATGTTTGCGCAATTGGTATATTTCAGTGTTTAAATCTGCGACCATTCGTTCATATAACGTTATCAAATTTCCATTCGTATTCTTGCTATTTGCCGTTTGAACGCTACTTCCGTCGTCGGTAAAAAAACTATCTAAAGACGTCACGTCGTTATTTTGAAGAACGTCAGAAAGCTGTCGGTTGTTTTTTAATATATCTGAAAAATTATCTAGAGATGTGGCGTTATTGTTGAGGAGAACGTCGGATAAATGTCGGTTGTTTTTCGAAAAGTCGGAGTTACGTTTTGACAGAAATGTTCCGGCGACCGACGCCGTCTTTTTATTCTTAA
Source organism: Nanomia bijuga (assembly GCA_032273505.1). Lineage (NCBI taxonomy): Eukaryota > Metazoa > Cnidaria > Hydrozoa > Siphonophorae > Agalmatidae > Nanomia > Nanomia bijuga. The sequence goes on along the minus strand of JAUKPT010002236.1, from coordinate 10,595 downwards.
AGTTTTTGTTGCGTATATCGTACATGAGATCCTCTAAACTACACATGGGATCTGTATATTCCGATTCCCGGTTGTTTTCACTTCCCGAAACGATATCCCGATCGGAATTACTTTCACTTTCGGCGTATCCCGAACTGACAAACGTGAGCGAGCTGACTAGGCTGTCCGCCGACATTTGTGCATCGTATTTTAGTTTACGGAATTCTTCGATGTTGCAGTATATGTTGGTGAGTTTCTGTGAAGAGTTTTCAAGGATCTTCGAGTAAGCGTCTTTATCCATTGTCTGGTGTAAAATGGGCTCGGATTTTTAATTTACCTACAAAATTTAAGCAGAAAATGTTATACATAATATAATTATTAATAGAAATAAACGATTCCTATTGTTCCAGAGTGTTTCAAAGTTTTATTGTTTTAGTTCTAAAACAGAGAAGAAAAAAATGGAAAATAGTGGGGGAAGAAATAAGAAGTTTTGGCCAAAATATTTACCGGTGCATGATCTTCTCTTTCGTAACCTCTCTTACTACCAAAAACAGCACATAAACAAAGTTAAAATTAAATCAAAATTAAGGAGTTAGATTTATACAAATAACAAATACATTTCAAACGAGTATATTCAAATAATTTCTACTAATCAATAAGTGACCATAACATTTTATTTCTCCTTATATCTCATCTAGTGACTTTTTATAGATGAGTTACTTTCCATAAGATTTACCTCATGAATTATTCATGAATTAATATACAATTACAATGACAGTGGCGCTTTCAGCAATGTGCTCCTCTGCCCCTCCCGCAGAAACGTCACTGTATAGCACAATGTAGTTTAATTCAAGGGATAAAAGCATGACCAATGCGTTCACTTCATGAGGTCGGTACCCAGTCGTGCAAACAATTTAAAATATATTAGGTTAGCGTTAAATTTCAACAACTCTGATATATATCAAGGTCTGATTCTGAGATCGTTGATTGTGGCTCCGTCAGGTTAACCTATGCCATATAAGGGAAATTGGGTAGTTGGTACCTGTCGAAACACTAAACGGAGTCGCAAATTACGAAAAGGTGTATTATTGGTATTACATTGGTTGGAATTTACGTCATCAGATTTATTTCAACCATTGAAATGACAAAATTATACCTGTAGCAGATTTACTCAAAAACTGTTGTGAAATTCTGGTGTAAAAATAAGTCCCAAACGCTTAATAATTTTTTTTAAATTTCCACCCCAGGAAGTAACAATGTATTTTTTAACAAAATCCAAGATTAAATTTGACAACAAGTAAAGAATATACTATGAATATCGTCATCTTGAATCTTGATTTATTATAAAGGAATTTTGTAAGAAAAGAATAAAAATCGAATCAAAATAAAAAATCTAGGGCACAATTAATAAAAATCTTCATCCTCTACACGATGTGTATAAGAATACGTTAAGAAGAAATTGGATGAATTTGGGCAATACGTTAAGCTAAAAAAACGTTTAGACACCAAACTAAAGAGCTAAACATTTTTTAGAATCTCCGCAAAATATTTGCAGTATCAAGCAGTTTTGTTTCAAAAATGTTCTATTTTGGTACCTATATGAGTCATTAGTAACCAAAACAACCATGTGAAAACGATGAAATATCATAAATCGACAATTCTTGAAGCACGCTAGATTCGGAAATTCGATGTGGTGGCTGATACCTGGAGTTAGTAACAGTGGGGGTTAAGTGCCGGGGTGAGCAGAGATTGCTAGAACATACTTAAAACATCGCTCTAGACAAACGAATTTTCAAATTTTTGCGCCCTCATCATGAACCCAGTTTAACAATTTATTGGTCTTAAATAATAAGAATTGCCCGACAAATCGATCTTATCAAAACTGAGTGCCTTCATGAAGACACGAAGACAATCTAGATCAGCCACACTATATCCTTCTACATATTCTCATCAAAAAATATCTAAATAGTAAAACCAAAAAATTATAACTACATAACCAATTCTGTGTTTTCATCGATAACTTAAAACTTGAAATTGAAATTGAAATTGAAATTCTACGATATTTTCTTTTCGAAAATAAATTCTTCTTCATCACGAAATTTGTATTTTATTCTATGACTGCTTTTTTTATCTAATTTATAAAAACTCGATATGTATAAAAAATGTTGCTACAAATAGTTCTACTTTTTAACAATATCGCAAATGAAACATTTAAATTAATTACACATGTTTGCATTTTATCTATGAATAAATAATGTTAAGAGCTGGAAAGAACGCACAAAATAAATGCCCAAATACATATACAAAAACAGATAAACGAACGAAAAAATTGGGGCGTGTCACGACATATCTAGGCCAAACACACTAACCCCGGGCAGGGCTGGAAAAAGTCAGTACCGTCGGTATTGCCCGGTACCGGAGAGCAATAAACTCCGGAGGGAAGCAATGCCAAATTTATGGGTGATGGAATAGGATGGTCCATTTTCAAAGGGAAGCTTAACGTTGCCCATAGCTGCGATACCGGGAACCAGTTTTTTCTATGCAGTCCTGACCCTAGGAAAGATTACGTGTAATTTCCATTGATGTCAAACCCAAGGAACTTGACTTATTTTCTAATTTCTCTTTTGGGATTATAACAATTGCCTTCGAAGAAAAACAAATGATTATCCCGACCCATACAAGGTATTTTTACACAATAGCGGATCTGGTAATGTTTCTGAATATATCTTCAAAAATGTTTTTTTACTTTTGACTGGTCTTACAGAAGGATTATGTGGGTCCCAGATGGTTAGAATTGGGTGATAGAAGCATTCTTAACGCCACGAAACTTTAGTCATCCATTTATCTTCTATTATACATTCCATACCCACCGCCGGTGCACCTCAAATTTGAATTGCATTCTCGTACATGCAGATAAGAATTCATGGTGATATTTTTATGTTTTCACCAATACGTAATCCAAAAATTATTTTTTAGAACCGTATTCTTTTCACACCATTATTCGCCAACTTATCAGGTTGGACCACCAACTACCTAGACAACGACTACATATTCCAATTTCCTCAGTATTAGTCGCGCACAATTCTATTTTTCTAACAGTAATTCTCCAAAAGAACACTCTTTCAGTTCAAAAAAAATCTCTGCATATGTTCAACAGCTCAATATACTAATAGTTAGTATTTATGCTACTAACTGTCAAGCAAAATAAAATTGGAAAATAATTTCGTCACCAGCGAAAAACAAAACAAATTATATGTCCTGTCAAAAACTAGTATTGAAATTGGCGACTAATTTCGCTTGTTTATTACAACAGGTACGTATAGTTTTTCTTCCCTTTAGCATCCAATAAGACGACATAGCAAACTTAAGACAAGTAAAGACTAATTGCTGTTTATGTATAGTGGTAAGTCACTGTTGAGAAATATCGCGAGAATTGCTATTTTTTCAGAAATCTCAAAGAATATTGTTAAAACAGAAATCTCGTACCCTGTTTTAAAGATTGATTTACCTCTCGGCTGTTATATCCTTTTGCTGCAACAATTAGACGACAAATCCCCTACCAAATGCCAGTATACCAGTATACCAGTCCCTTTAAAACGCTTATAGAAAGACATTTTCACGAGGAATACTGCTACAAATACCTTTCAGCAAATAAATTCAGATTTTGCATGGAAGCGAGGCGAAAGTTGCTCAACTACCGAAATATCACAAATCTAATTGGTAAAATAGTGTTTTGTTTACAATTCGAGCACTATTCGCCTTGTTACCATACGATATGTTATTTGTTGATTTATTTACTGTAAAGGCTATTACTATAACTATAACTCTACCACCAAACCACAAAAACGATAGAATGTCTTGTCTGCTCAACAGAGGCGTACTTTAAAAGAAGGACTAACAGCTTATAATCCCCATTTACAAAACCCAATTACTTGAAAACTTGCTTACTTTCGAATTTTGAGAAAATCAACTTGACAGAAGTCTTATTTGGGACTGAGGTTTGCACTGCTGAATGGACAAGCTCTTTAGGGGTTGTCTTCAAATTACAGGGGACAAATTCTTACGTGCTTCTCAAGCTTTCATTTCATATAGCCTGTTACCAACTAACTGATATATAAACCTGAAATCATAGTTGGTAGATCTAACGGTTATGAAACATATTGTTTGTTGTTATTTTGGATGTTGCGCACGGCTAAATAATCACCAAACGTATTGAAATTTTTAGATAAAAACGATTAACTCGAAGCAATACCATTTTCATTAACCTAATGGGAATAACGTCATATTAAATGTAATCGTGATATAAAATAGATAGATTCGTAAGTTTTAAGTCACTTGATATAATCCGTTGTTCATTTCAAGATAAGACGATGCCTTTATGATAATTCAATGGCGTTTCATATGATGTAATAAATAACTGACATATAAACCTGATCATTTGGATAATAGAGGTTGAATTGATGCAAAATGATTTCCTCGCGTATTCTAAAACAAGGTTGTCATTATGAGAATTCAACGAAAAAAATGTTCAAAATGAATGAAGAAGATATTAATATTTAGGGCTGTCTTCAAATTAAAGGTGAATTTCCTGTTTCATAGGTCTAAAATTACACCATCAAGAGCCTGATTGGTCCACTAATTTTCGCGATTCTTAGATAACCTATCAGAATCTTCATAATGTAACCAATTAATCAGCTAATTTACCGATAATTTCTTGAAAAACCTAATAGTGGTTATTTTATTCTCTGCATTTCCACTTTTTTTCTTTTACTTTCATTTACGGTGAATAAAGATTACAAACATAATTACAAAAAGTAATTGACATTAAAAAAACAAGGACACAAATCAGTGGCATGATAAATTATCAAACACCAAATAACGCACAAAAACAAAAGGTTAGAAACAGAAACGCGCAGGGGAAGGAGAGGAAGATGATGCTGGTAGCATAATTGGGTAAGGAGACTTATGAAAAGCGACCAGATTCTGAGATATAATCAAGAGTTGCATTTAAGATCGTTTTATTATTTAGATATTTTACTGAGGGATGACCATATAAAAACAGGTTTGTAAGTTCAACATCAATAATGATGTCCAAGTCATTTGATAGAAGAATGGAATAAACTGAATTAAGAAGGGATAATGTAGTAAAAAATGATTCAGGATTTGTTACGCTTTTGCAAGTATCGTTGAGGGTATCACTAAAATGGTGTCTTTTTTGTGAGATTTTAAGGGGCCTAGCCCCACTCAGTTGAAAAATCCATTTGAGCCGATTTAAATCATGAATACCACTTTCGTATACTTTCAACCAAACGTATGGAGGCACTAGAACATTTGCACAAATCTTCATAACGAGGCTTTAAAATAAATGATACCTTTTACCTCCAATCAAACTTACATGACAGTCACTACACTAAATCACTCACATAAATCTCTATAACTTATGACTTTATGACTTATTTCTTCAAGTTAAACAAAAATATGCATTTAAATAAAGAAGAGAAAGAGACGAAATATGTTCAACTTTCTACTTTTTTTTTACCTCCAATCAAACTTACATGACAGTCACTAAAACACTCACACAACCATCACTTGAGTATGTGACTTTATGACTTTATTTCAAGTTCAAACAAAAATAAGTATGCTTTAAAATCAAGAAGAAGTAGCTGGGATAGAAAAACGACTATCATGAATAACTAATAGATATATGACACCGCCTACAATAACATCAATTTGTATTAGATGTGATACGTCCCTTATTGTGTCAATTCTCGTTTGCTTTGTCATCATCTATATGAGAAGGCGTTGACCTTGAGCAAAGATTTTCTTTTAACAACGTTTTATGTGAAAACCTACGTTTTCAGAAATAGATATTGCACATACAAACACATATGGCATTATAAACCATCGTTTTTCAGAAATAGATATATTGCATATACATAGACATATGGCATATTGTGATTAAGATTCTATTGGACTATTTCAGTCGAATCACGGCCTACTAGAACTAACGGACGTTCAACTCGAGGTTTACGATGAATTAGCGTAGGCCAGTTAATTTCAATTCATTTAGACTGCACAAAAAAAATCTTTAGTTTTGCGTCCCGGGTCATGAAAAATACAGGTGCGGGCAGCCATTTTTTTTTTTTTAGTAATTGCTTTTATTTTCCAAATACGAGATTGTCGGAAATATGGGACTAAACTTGGCTATGGCGGATATATTCTACTTGCCCTTTGTTTCAACTCCCATCGAGAGAACCCCTCAACCGTGCCTCGCAACACTTGAAACCTTGAACTAATACGTTATTGTAATTGATTCTTGAGTAAAATAGTTTGCCCTCTACAAATTGTAAAAGGTTAATTGAAATAAATAAGTACTTAGCTTTGTATAGAGAGTCGTATTAGACAGTCAAAACTAAAAAAAAAATTGTGTGGCCTATGGGGAAAGATTTATTTAAAAAAACTTATTTCTCATTCTATGTTATTAATCAATATACTCCTTTTAATATATGTATTAGGAAGTAATTAGTTTTTGTTATTGATTTAACCCTCTACCTGAAAGAATTGATTCCTTACATTTTCCTCAAAATGTCCTTAATCAATTGATCCAATTTGAATGACCCACCCATCCAAGGGCACCAACTAAAGGTGTTTCAAGTATTAATACTCAACTAAACGAATACTGTTCAAGTATTAAAACTCATCTAATCCAATTTTGTTCTCAAAAACAGATATAACCATGCCATAGTCCATTAACGTTGTAGTTGTTGGAAATTGGTTCAAAAAATTCTCATTCCAATAAATCTTTGTTAAAAGCTTTAAAAAACTTTTTTCCACGTGGCACACTGAGGTTAGAGCTCGCGAAGGCCAAAGGTCTGAGTAATAATGAGAGAACCTATGAAATGTACCAATAACATATGCTGGTACAAACGAAACTTGTTGTAAAATTATTGATATGTTCCTTAAAAAATTTCGCAATGAAATAGTTTTCCTTTTGGACACTTTTGAAAGTTCTTTTCAGATAAATATAATAATGAGAGAACCTAACAAAGGTACCAATAAAATTTAGTACTACAAACGAAACTTATTCTAAAATTCGTAATATGTTCCTTGACAAATTTCGCAATGAAATAGTTTTCCTTGTGGACACATTTGAAAGTTCTTTTAAGATGAATATAATAAAGAGAGAAAAGAAGTTATGAAATGTTCTAATAAAAAGATGACTAAGGCTATAAATAGACTGATATGAAACAGTTGAAGTAAAAATAATGCGGTACAACGAAACGAATTCTCATTAGAAAAAAATATACAATAAAGAATAGATAAATTTCAGATCATTTCTCAGCGTCTTAAAACTGCGATTCTGTTGTTTTAGTATTCCCATGCTTGCAGATAATTAAGAGGTTCTGACAAATTTCGGCGCTTTTAGCCGTTTGATTGGTAAGAAATTACATCATCGGAAAGCTAATTCGTCATGAACCAATCAAAATTTTGATGATGCAATCTTCAACCAATCGACTAAGTTAGCCATAATTTGGTGACCATCCTTAATGTTGTATTCGTTATATTTGTTTGAGGAACCAAATCATAATGATAAATAACACTTCATGCCTGTCAGTATTGCGCAATCAAGTCGATCGCAATTGCGCAGCGATCGCGCAAAATCTCTTAGCGTGATCGTGAAATCGATCGCGCAAAAGGCACACAAATTTTGTTTTTTCAAAAGAAGATATTAGAATATTTATTGCAATGGTTCTAACCATTTTTACTTTCCACCTGGTTCTTTACATAGAATGAGAACGGGTTGTGCCGATCGTGGTTTAAATAGAAAATGGCCGACGCGAACTCGATTGCGCAAGCTGTGTGTGCGATCGTGCAACCGATCACGATCATCTCAATATATAAGAATAACAGGCTGGAATGGATCCAGAAAATTTCTTATTGGAACTTTTATTCGAATTTGTATTTAGCACTAGTATTCCAAAAGGGGTGTTTTACAAAAACGAAACACACAATGTCAATAAACAACTAAATGTTTCTATGTATAATCTTTAATTAGTACTGGGACGTACGGCGATAAAAATAAGATAGAAACGAATAGATATAAAACTTAAATATGTATGTACAAACGGAGAGAATTATCATTGTAGAAAAACTCGCATGGAAACGTATAGAAATAAATCGAAACAAATGGATCAAATGTCAGTGACAGATCCAAAAAATAGTTTAACTGGTACCCAACGATGATAATGGATAGTTGATAATTCGCGTACCGTTTAAATTACGTCAATGTGTCAATGAGTCAAAAGATGAAATGTGTTTTTACCAAAAGAGGTGTTTTATGGTACAGTGAACAAATAATAAACGTATTAGAACGGGTTGTTTTTTTTGGTGAGGAGGATCCACAACATTCCAATGGGGTTAGGTTCAGTTCACTGTAAAAGGACGTGAGATCAGTAGATTCAGTTCACTTTAAAAGGACGTGAGATTAGCAGATTCAGTTCACTTTAAAAGGACGTGAGATCAGTACATTCAGTTCACTTTAAAAGGAGGTGAGATCAGTAGATTCAGTTCACTTTAAAAGGACGTGAGATCAGTAGATGTAATTGAAGAGTTTGGTGGTACGTGGTAAAGGTATGTTTTTTATGCTTTTTTCAGATTCTTCTTATTTGAATTATACGAATAAAACATTTGAAATGGACGTTTCCAAAACCCGAGCCATTTTCGCCGGTCTGTTTAGCTCAGAGTTGACATCAAAACCTTCTATTTTATATAGGTTGTTAGAGTTTGGAGCAATATTTGCCGTTCGTGGTTTGGAATCCTCATAATTTTCTTGATGTTCCTTTCTAATTCTATTTTTAGGAACCGTTTCAACATAAAGCCATGGATGCATTTACTAAGTTTACGGTAAGTGATAATGTATATTCGTTTATTCACTAACTAGTCAACTCTATACCGTATGTCAACAGTGCCAATATTTCATGATTTTAGCCCCTGAAATACATGGTATCATAAGATTTTCTGAAGATTTTAGTTACTGGATGGGGGCAATTTATTGGGAAAAATCCAATCCCCCCTTGGTTATGTTCCTTGAGAGCGCTGATTTTCATATGACTCTTAGTTATATTTAGTTTAACACCTTCTGGCAAGGTGTTAGGTTAACTCCTGTCGGAAGCTGGAGGACTTTTTCCAGGGGTATGTACGAATTCTCCTATATTTTCAATACAAATTAAGCAAAAACAAAATACAAGTTATCTTTTTTTTTTGATTATTGTATGATGCTGATGTTTTGAGGTTTATGATGTTTTAAGAAAAATCTCTATCAGTGTTATATCCAATTAAAAGTCGGTGAGATATGGCTAAAGAAAAACTATTAAATTGCATTTAAACGATATATTTTGTATCGATTCCCAGTCTACTTAATGAAAAACTCTGGCATTTTATTCTTTTGAAGTCCTTTGGATCAAGTATAAGATATAATAGAAAGGGAAATGGAATAGACAAAATAAAAATAAAGTATTATCAAGATTATGTACTGTATCTGAATCTGAATTCTTAATTTTTACATTTTTTACACCCCTGCGTCACAGCGCCAAGCAATGAGCCGATTTTGCTTTGGGTAAGTCCTAGACACAATTTTGCTTAAGATGATCAGAATTTTTCTTGTGGCAGTCTTAAATTTTGATATGTTAATGTGTGCTGGGATTTTAAAAAAGGTTATTCTTGTTTGATTCTGAGTGTCACTTTTGCTAGGGTGTAAATCTTAGACATCTTTATGTTTCAGGTGGATTTGCTTGGGGCTATGAAGAAGGGGTGTTTTTCTCATACATAAACAAAAAGTAACACAGTTCAGTTCATTTTTGTGTTCGACATCTGCAGATCGAAACTACTGTTTGTAGATCTACTTTTGATGTTTGAGATGTTTCACTTACCCAACGAATATTTTGGCGATCTTGATATATATTTGTATCTCATAATTCTGGTAATGGGCAGTAAGATTGCGTCAGAATATTCTCCCGTTCCACCCACCTTGATATGCACTCAGTAATCTGTCATTTTTGTTATCTCGTTCATATAATGTTAGAGACTACCTTAAGTGGATTAATTTTCGCGAAGATTTATTTTGGCGTAGATTAATTTTGGCGTGGATTTATTTTCGCGAATTGGACTTCATTCGCGTAGTCCACACAAAAATTTAAAAATGATCTACTTGCAAAAATAAATCCACACGGAATTTAGAATATTTTTCAACGTGTCTCACTTGTATTTAAATGCAATGAATTTGACAATTAAAAGCAAATGTACATCTTTGATGATTCTTCGTTCGCGAAAATTAATCCACGCGAGATTCTCTCATAACCACTATTCGCGAAGATCAATCCATGCAAAATATCCAAAAATGCCATTCGCGAAAATAAATCAACGCGAAAATAAATCCACTTAATGTATAACATTTGTTTCAAGTGTCCGCATGTTTGCATACACCTGAAATGATATATTCCACTAAAAAACTCATTTTTTATACAAGTTTTGAAGCATCTTTTTTACTAATTTCGTTGAAAATTTGATAATTATATCTACAATAGATCTGATTTTATTCTATTTTGTTTCAACTGCGA
>JAUKPT010002235.1:0-13577 GCA_032273505.1 Nanomia bijuga | reverse complement strand
GGCCAAAATATGTACCGTTGGGCCCAATGCATGTTTTAACTGGAAATGTTTTGCTAAATGCTCTCAGAAAGTTTTTTTTCTCATTTTTTTTATCACCCTGCCCTGCTTGTTTTTTTAGAGAGAAGGTGATGAAAAATATCATAAAGAAACAACAAAGCAATATTTCGCGTTAAATAAAGAACTTAGAAATGTGATGCCTTTCATTTTTGTTTTAAAACTCATGTTGTATTCTACAATCTGGGGTCTGGTTGTTTCAGGTTTTTTGTATTTAAAGGTCAACACTGTTTGTTTACATTTACCAATATCCGTAGTTTCCAACTTTTCTTTTTTAAGGCGGCTTTTGCTTTTTATGAGGAGTGGGGTGTTAGAGATAAGAAATGGAAGCTCCCTAAGATAATCAAAACTTATGTTTTGATTTTTTTTTCTTTTTTAGAGTATGAACGGTGTTTACGTATCTAACAAAAGAATCACAGCTGGAACACCGCATCAAATCCAAGTCGGCGAGAAAGTGGCGTTCGGTTGTGGAATCGGCGGATCCTCCGTATCAGAATTCGAATATTATCTTGAAGCCATCCCTTCGACACCTGTTGCTATTCGAAGGATGGATTCCCCGCGCACCGATGAATACGAATACATCCAGTCGTCGCCCGCGAAACGGAAGCGCACGCCGCTCAATTCACCCGCACTTACAGTCGACTCACCGTCGGTGACGATCATCGAATCGAACGCCGCGCAAATCAAAGAACAAGAAGACAAAATTCGACAGCTATCGATCGATTTGCTGCAGAAGGAGGAAGCGCAAGACGAATTGATGAACAGACTCGAAGAAACGGAAAAAGGATTATTAGACAAACTCGAAGACCAACGACAACAATTGGAACAGGAACGAAACGGAGCTGAAGACCACCTCCGACAGCTCTTAGAACGACAACTCCAAGAGAAAGAAAAGACGCTCAAAAACGAATACGACGAGCAGATCCGTCTTCTACAGAAAGAGAAGGACGTCGTCGAAAAGAACCTTCACAACGAGTTGTGTTGTAAACTCAGCGAAAAAGACGAAGCCTACCAGAAGGCACTTCATCAACAAAAAGCAGCGCTCGAAATAGCCATGTCCGACAAAGAGAACGAAAAGAACACGTTGATTGCGCAGCTACAAGCGAAAGAAGGACTCATCGAGAAATACCAGTTGAAAAATAAAAGCGTCGAAGAGAATCAGCGACAATTAGAGAACAGTTTAGAAGAACTACGTCGTGAAATCGAAAATAAAGAAGCAGAACTGAATAAACAAAAAGAGTACACGAAGAAAGTGGAGTCGGACGCCAAACAGACTGTTATTCAAACAATGGAAGACGAGTTCACTTGTATTATTTGTCAAGAACTTTTCGTCGATGCCACCACTCTGCCGTGTGCGCATTCTTTCTGTGAACTCTGTCTTCGTCTCTGGCTGCGTAAGAAGAAGACCTGTCCTGTCTGTCGTCGAAAGTTAAAAGTGAAAGCGTTCCGTTCCGTCGTTTTAGATAGCGCTATCGAAAAAATGATCGAGGCGATGGATGACGATACACGTAAACGTCGCGTCGAACTGAAAAGAGAACGAGAAGAACAAAAACGTTGCGAAGACGCCGCTGAAGGTAATACTACTGATCTTTCATGCTACGGCTCGTACGGTAGTAGTAGTAATAGCAGTCAGGAAACTGATGCTTACCCCATGCCTCCCGCCCGCCCTTCTTCTAATGTGATCATTATTACATGAGATCATTTTGGAAAATTTCTCCTATTTACTATTTTTATAGAGCGTTCTCGATAGATTGGCATTATTCTACCTTCACACAGCATTTAACCAAACAGCAACAAAGCTATTTCATCACGTGGTTTTCTAAGTATATAGATATAGTCGGAAAATAATGTTCACTCACACACGAAAAAAGTTGTTGGAAAATTTATCGCTATTATGTCGTCATAAGCAATCTGATGGTTCTGATAACCAATAGAAATGCTTCTTACGCCGCCCTGTTGTAGGGTGCGCGTGAGTTATATCTCCTCCGTACTGCTCCTGCAAGAAAAAAATATATAGATAAAAGTTAGCATTATTACTATGACGTAATTAGTGTGAACCAAGACGAGAAATTAATGGGAAGAAGCTCCTCAGCACACAATGCTGTCCTCATTTCCTTTTTTCTTCACAAAAATAAAAGTTTAATATTGAAAATGAGTGAGAAAAGGTGTCAAGTTGCTGGTTTATAAAACGTGATCACAAAGTCACGTTGTTTAGTTATGTTATGTTCTGTTCTCATCTCATTTCGGAAGAATGAGATAGTCGAGCTCAAAGTTTCCACAGCTTTGTGATAGAGAAGATATATGCATACTACTTATAAAAAAAAAAAAAAAAAAAAAAATTCCCATTTTTACGAAGGGAATTCTAGTTTTGTTACATATGATGGAGAATACTTCATACACACCTATATTCTCCTTAAAGTTTTACACAGGTTTTATATAACTGTACATATATTTAAAAAATTCTGTTTTTACAAAATTTCTTACATAGTGTAGACACAACGCATTCAGCTTTTAAAACTTTCACAGAAAACAACAGTTATTTCTATACAAAAGGTATTTATTTATGATAGGCGTATTTATACAAAGAAAATAGTCTTTTATGAAAATTATAGTTCATTTCGTTTTTTTAGCCTCAAGTCTCAATTTTAAGTTAATTGTTACTTTTTGATCATAAAATTACCCCCTGATTTTTCTTTGTAGATTTGAAATACCCAATTGATAAAATATGCTTTTTAAGTCTAGTTTAAAATTGAACAGAATTTTCAGAATTCCATGTGGTTATAAAAGATATTTCAATTGAAATTGGTGAAGGTTGGGAGGGGGAGGGGGTGACTTTAATGAGGGTAGAATTTAAAGGTTTGATTTAAAAGTTTAAATAGTTAAAAGACTCACTAAATGTTTTCAAAAGTTCCCTAGAAATTGGGTTATGTTTTGAAATAGGGCTCTACTGGAAAAAGATGTTTCTAACCTTATGTTAAGCCAGTTGCAGTTCACATGTCCCAAAAGATGCTGCTAGGTAATAAGAGAGATGAAAAGTGCTGTATTTAAGTCTGCTTTTGCTTGCCTTGCCTGGGAATCAAATTTATACACAGGACAATAATTAGGTTTTTTTGTGAAATACAGGCACCAGTGAGGGACAGCACGATTTCACTTACTTAACATTAGGTTTGAATTGTTGTGCTTATGAGATCATTCAATTCTTAATTAGTCATCAAATTAATGGTACATGTGTATGGGATTAACCAGATAAGTATTATTGATATTGGGAGTAAGTGATAATATAGGCTCAAAAGTCTTGTAAGTGCTTATTAAAGCCTAAGTTTAAAATTACTGTTATTTGTGGTGTTGTTATCTGTAAATTGTTGTGGTTTGTATAGTACGACCACACAAGGCTTCAGCTTAATAATTGAATTCGACGTATACAGAATGCTTTTGTTAAGCTCCTCGCCACCTTCACATCTATGTCTGCTCAAGGTATGCTTGTTAAGGTTCTTATTATATCAAAAGTATTTTGATGACGACATAATCAGATGTATTGCTTGCCATGAATTTTCATTTTTCCAAATCGATTCATATGCTGCAAATGATCTTATCAACTACAATGACCAACTAAAGAAGGCTGCGCCGGATTGGATTCGGCCGTTCACACGCCGTCAATGTAACTTGAGGTGGCATTGACTGGAAGTAATTAGATCATATATGTTTTGCTGAACTACAATTTAATCCAAAATGAGGGGATATATGTCATATATTTTGTTGGAAGCAACATCTACAGAAATCACTTCAAAATACTTTTGAGTTGTGTTTGTCAGTATAAGTTAGTTGGTGTGCATCATCTGCTGATACAAAAAGGCTTGTCATCTACTGAATCATGGAGGATCAAAACTGTTGTAATTTAATATCATATCTCAATTGGCTGGTGTAAAATAAGGGTCCAAAAATTGAATTAACGACTGGTTCTAAGAAATTTCGGTACTTTTTTAACGACCAAAAAGGGTAAACAATTTTTGGTTTTAATTTTTCACCACTGTGTCTTCTTCACTTATGAAAACCGAATACCTAGATTTCTCCTTCTTGGTATTTGTTTTTGTATGCGGGAAAGGCATATGTTTAAATAATTTTCTTGGTTGATTCTGTTTAAAAATTGATTTCATTTTAAATGTTGTTTTCGGGGTTTGAAAAAAAATTATATTTTCAATTTGAAATTTGAAATGTTTCACTTTGATCGAAGAAAAATGTTTCGAAAATTTAAAGCTTTTGAATTCAATTCGTGACTACATATTTTTGCGAGGAGTGTTAAAACGTCGGACATCCAGATCTTCTAAGTCTCAACTTTACGTTAGACTTAGTTGATATAGTTGTTCGTTCAGCTATCTAACGATTTGAACAGAATTACGTTCGAAACATGATAATCCGTAAATTTTCTGATTTTTTTAGATATAGTGCTGCGCAGAGTAATTTTAGTTGCTCAAAATATTAAGCCGATTTTGCGGGACCTACTCGGGCCCCTTAAGGGAACCTTGCGGGGTTACCAGTCGGTCATCATTTTCTTAGATATGATATGAATAAAAAAGGAAGAAGTTATGAATCTATTTGCTCCAGTGATGTCCAATTGATGCATCTCCAATTATGTGGCTCATATACTGGGTTTGTTGTGGCTGCAAAAATGGCTCTTGTTACCGATATAACCAAGAGCCATAAAATTGGAAGAAGTAGTATAATTAAAGTTGAAGAAGATATTATTAAAGTGTTCATAATTAAAAAAAAATGATTAATTAATTTCGTAATAAAAATGGTATTACAGAAAGTATCTCATATATTATTTAATATTGCTATAAATAGCATACTGTACGAGATCTACTATGAAAAGGGGTAAATTAACCCCTTGGTTAGTTGCCAGTGCTATGAAATTCGCCGCATAAGCACTGCTTGTCTATGTAGTCTCTCTGCTGTCGATATTTACTTCCAATATGAGTTGGTTTGATAGTATTGAAGTATGTTAAAGAGTATCTATAAACGAAATCGGATACCTTCGAACAAGTTGTCTACGAGTATTTTAACCGTATACAGCTAAATTTGCAGAAAATTATGCTATGAATCTTCAGAGATAGAAACGAAAATTGTTTTATGCTTGCTGAAATCGTACTCAACTAAAAGTGTAAACGAATACTGATTATGGATGCGCAACCAAATTTTGTTATCGAAAATTGTACTTTTTTTCTTTTGAAAAAAGGTACTTGAATTAAAGTATGGTAGCATTCAAATGAAAAAAATGTTTTTAGCAAAGAAGAAAGTCCGAGAAAAAGTTGTTTCTTCTTGGAGTAAAAAGTAAAGAGCTGCTTTGGTACAGCTAATTTCAAAAATTATATTTGAAATTTTTTTGAAGCAAATATGTTTGGAACAAATAGCTTCTTGATGATAATAATGGAAAATGGAGTTTATTTGTAATTTTGCTGGAAGCTTGTACCAGAAGAAAGAAATCACACATCGTTCCAGATTGTTCTTCATATATGCATTGAAATGAAAATTCATTGAAGAGAATTTTTAAGCTGTTATGATTTTCGTCATTATTTCAAATTTTTGTTGGAGCTGCAGGGATTTGTTCTTCTGTGTAAATCGGTGACAGATTTTGCTTGGTTTGTTGACATTTCTTTTCAATTTTCTCAGCATCAGAGTTTGTAGAGGTATACCTTAGTTAATGGAGTGTGCCATACACGTATACAACAAAGTTGAATTCTTATTTTAGCATTTTGTTTTATGTCACACATCTTTTAAGGCATAAGTACTTTGCACCAATCCAGGCTGCTGATTCAGATGTATTTGTTGAATTTAAAGGTTGGGATGGGGTTAGGGGTATATGTCACAAAGTTGTAGTAGGGGCAATAAAGGGTTTAAAAAGGTATATAAAAAGGAATAACCATATTATTAAAAAAAGACAAAAAAAAGTGCTGCTTATTAGTGGCAGCTCCAATGTTTATGTAAGATATATCCTGTGAAGGCCTAGGCGGTCAATTCAGTATCTTAATGGCTTTAAGCAATCCTTACTGCATTACGGAGGAATTTTAAAGAACTAGCCACTTTGTCTCTTGCTTCTTGTCTGTCAGTCTGTATGACACTTAAAAGTCTGCGATGTTTGATGATGGCAATCATTAATGAGTTAATGTTAAAGTCCTTAATGATTTACCTAGGCTCATAACATGGTCATGTGATTAAGAGTCGTTGATCAGGATATTCTTCGTTAAAAAGATATAGCATGCGATGAATACAAGGTTACTAAGTATTTCAGGGTAAGCACAACGTTGAAAGAATTGAGCTGTCGACTGTCCAACAGTTTTTTTAAACAGTAACAGTAATTACGATTAAGAACAATCAAGGAAAATTCATCGATGTTGTCATTTAGAATTTAGTCTTAAAGATAAAAGCTGATAAGTTGTTTTCTAGGGATGAAGAAAATAATTAATCGATACTTGAAACATGTTGGTTCAATAAGCTAAGCAAATAGGTACTTAAGAGTATAACTGTAGGATAAAACACTTGCTCAATGAGCGCCATTAACACACTTTCCTTTTCAGCACCCTAACCAGATTTTTGTCACGTTTCAGCTCTCATCAAAAGGTATATAAGAGAATTTAAAACTAAATTCTACGAGGAATGAGGCTAAATCAATCTTTCATTGCGACTTGTTTTAAATTTATTGGAGTCGCACGCTCACGTATAGATGAGACTTTAAGACTGGCAAATTATCGAGAACACAGAAGCTGACTAAATGCGTAGTAAATAAACTCACAAAGCGTAACGTATTTTTTTCATTTTTTATTCCAAAAAAAAGAATAAAACACAAATTGCATCCAAAGGAATCCGAAGGGATCATCATTGCATGCGTGAATAAACGTGGACCTTGTTTCCCACGTTTGGTTCCTACATTATTTATTCTGCTATTGTTATTGAATTACCCTTTTCTTTACTCTTATTCTTATTCTTATTCTTATTTCAATAGACGGTACTACTTCGTATACAGGGTGAATAAAAAAAAACGCAACCCTTACTAAAATGTATATATCTTCGAGAAGAAAAATCGAACAAACTTTTCCTTTCAAATGAAGAATTTATATATTTTATTAATGAATAGAATCACTTCAAAGAAATATGATTAAAGTTTCTTCATTTGAAAGGAAAAGTTTGTTCGATTTTTCTTCTCGAAAGTATACACATTTTAGTAAGGGTTGCGTTTTTTTTTATTCACCCTGTATGCAACGGTAAATATTTTAGCCAAAACTTCTTCCTACACACCATTTTGCTAGATTACTAATTTCTTCCCGGTTTTATGGTGCGTAACAAAAATCGCTATTAGCTATTTTCCAAATTTTGCTCCAATTCTCCCCCACTACCCACCTCTACCCTTGCTGTTTGCCAAAATATTTACCGTTGCCTTAAATGCCTGGAATATGTTGCAAGATTTGGGTCATCTCACTATTAAATGAAGAAGGTACTATCTTGAAAACGACGTTGCCTTATAATTGTATCGTCTGTTGAAGTACATGCTTTCTTTATATTATCTTTTAGGAATCTTTTCAGATAGTTCTCATATCATGTGAGGTTTGGTTAAACTTGACAATTCCATCTTTTGCTGTCTCTTTTGTTTCCTGAAATGCTGTCCAAAGACTTGGATTTTCTAACCTTTCCACTTTATTTTATCCAAAAGAAGTTTATTTTTTCCAAATGTCAACTAGGAAGCGATTACAGCTGTGAAGTTATTACACATGATAATTCGTTTCAAAACTATTTTGCCAATGCTTTCATCTTTAAATGTCTTTTCATTCGAATTACGGAAATAATAAGAACATTGCATTAGTGTAAACATAAATTAGTTTATTTGCTTTTTGTATACCAAATAAAGAGACATTTTGATTTCAAAACATGATTAACGTTGAAATAAAAAACGTTACGATTTCATAAGTTTTTTTGTAAATTATACATCAGTTGATTTAAAAGATATGGAATTGATATTTTTTTATATTCGCCCCCTCCCTCCAAAAAAAAAATCAAAAAATCGTGCAATATAAATTCGTAACTAACTTCAATGCATATTTATCTACTTAATTTTTTTCTGCAGACATTTGAAATATTTCATGTTCTTACAGAATGCATTGAATTGAAGTGAATACTGAATACAACATTGAATGTTTAATTAGAGCGAGAAGAGATTTGTTAGCTCTTTAAACATTTTCAGACGAAATATTTTTGGTCGCTTTTAAAAAATGAATGTCTAGACGCCACCACTTTTCAATTCGGTTAGACGATGCCTGTTTTGTTGAAAAGGTGTGAGCATGTGGTACCAGGCAAAATGAAGTCAAGCATAGTCAAGCGTCAAGCACTTGTTAAAAAGCAAATCTTAAGCTTATTAGTTGTGAAGAGTTTTTTGAAATGAATGATTTTGTACTAAGCTAAACCTCTTTTAAGTCTTCGAGACAGCATATCGACGTAAAACAGTCCCCAAAGTTCGACATATTTCATCTCACTGAAATTTCATAACGAAATTTCGAAGCAAGATTTTCTTTATCCTCTCGAAAATCAAAATGAAATGAAAACTATCTGATAGAGGGATCTCTTTTTTTCTTTCTCTTTCACGCTGTGACGACTCCGGCACCGACAATAATCGTTTCTCGTTTTTCTTTCACTCGTTTAGATCCAGAAGGAATTCGTGACATGATACATCGAGCCGAAGACGAGGACGGAAATGACGACTGGGACAATAACTCACCGCGCGGACGAAACGACCGTTCGATGAACAACGACAATCGAAACCGAGGCAATCGAGGAAATTACCGTCGTCGATCTCGTTCTCGATCACCCCGTAACCCACACATACGTCATCGTCCTTACCATGACAACCGTTTCAGTTATAATGGTAGTGGCAACCAAGGTGGATCGTCAAATAATTTCCAGAATCAGAATCAGAATGCAGCGCAGATCTTTCATCAACTTACGAGTAATCAGCGATTTTATACTGAGCGTATGGAAGGCTATCAACCTTACTTCCCAAATAACTTTCAAAATCATTTCAGTGGGAATAATCAACAGTACGCCCCAAGTTATAATAGTAATAATAATCGCTGCTTTGTCTGTGGTAAGTCTTATCTTATTTTCTAATTTATTTTTCTCTTAGATCTTTATCAACCCCCCCTCTCTTATCTTAATTGCCTTTAAGCCAATGTTTGCCCAAAAAAATGAATATATATGTGTTTTTTTCTTTAAAGGTTTTATAGGGATGCAAGTCTTCCAGTTTAAACTACTCAGAATGGTTCGAAACAACCCCCAAACTCCAAAAAGGACCCCATTGGGCTATTCTCACTGAACCCCACTCGAAAGTGGGGGTGCTTACAGCTCTAGGCCATCCTGATACCCAGCTGCAACGTCTCTCTTCGCTCATATTTTTCTTTTTTTTATAAGAAGAACTTGCATCCCTTCATCTGGAAAGGGCAATTTCTTTAGTTCATCCACTTAGCCACCACTTAGCCACCAATTACCACATTTTTAAACTTTGACCAGTAATTACTTATTTCCTGTCTAATTTCCTGTTTCCCTCAATCATTTCCTTCAATAACTTCCTTCGATAATTTGATTAAAATAGATGTTTTTGTTGATTGGTTGTGCCAGTGCTTAGAAAATTTAAGTGCAATTAAAGAAAAATGATAAATGATGTCATTCTACCTCGTAAAATCCTGTTCAAATGTTGAAAAATAAATAAATTTGTTGAAAAATGTTTACTTAATGGCAACCTCAACCCCAGGACATTGCCAAAAAAACAAAAAAAAAACAATTTTGACTTTTAGAGCGATAATTAATTTTGATATTTAAAAAGGCCCAAATTCGCGAAATTAAATTCTTCGAAAACTTATTTCTTTTTTTTTCTTTCGTTTAGGTTCAACGGATCACTTGGCAAGATTTTGTCCTAGAAGATAACAAATTTTTAAAAACTCAAAATTAAAAAAGACATTTTTTTATCATCTAGTACAATACTACTACATCCTGTCGATCATACTTGTTTTCCTTGTAAATAGCTGATTTTTTTTGTACAATTAAATATATTGTTTGTATTTATATATATGTTTATATCCTGTTACACAGGAAGAGACGAGATTTATTTTTTTTCCATTTTGAGAAAAAAACACATGAAAATATTTCACGGATTTTTATTTTTCGTTGTGTCGTGTTCATACTTCAAACTTCTCTTTTATTTTGGTATGTTTTGACGATTTGACGTCAAAAAAATCCGACATGACGTTCGAGATATTTTTGAGGTTATTTTTAAAAAGTTACATCAAAGAACCTAATACCAGTTAATACAAATGTTAAAATTTGTGTTCTGAAAACTAAAATCAATGATAGCACATCTATGAACCAATAAGGATGTTTATGATGGCATTTTGAGCTAATCAAATGACTGAATTAGTCTTCAATTTTTGAGTTCATTCCCTGAGTGTTATTTATTATCCTTTCGTCGTGTTTTAACAATGGGATTTCTTTTAATAGGGGAAGGAGGGGGTCTTGGGGTATTGTTGAGCAAACTTAAGTTTTCGCGCATGAGTTTTGTTTAGCGCAGTGCGCTCATCTCAGCGACGCTTTTTCTTTGTTTCTTTGTATTGTTTTATGTGTCCGTGCGCAGGGTTTAAGTTTTTTTGGAATAAAAAAAAGAAGTTTTCTTTATGTGAATATATAGTGTATGATATATTTTCATTGGAAATTACACGAGAAAGAATTTGATTGGTTCACTTAACAACGTTTTCAATAGATTAACTAATCATATTCTCCATGTATTTGAGACGATTCTATGTTTTGTCAATTCTGTAACACTTGTAAAAACCAAGACATCAAAATTAAGTTTTCTGCAGGCCCAGTCTTACTCATATGACTCATAAAGTATTATCTGCATCTACTCGCTCCCGCTTTAAAACCCTATCCACACTATAAACTTTAGCATTAAGGGCTTGTCTGCAATTCGCCGGTACATTTGATATATGATTGTTTGGAAATTACTTCATCGAGATTTTGCTTGGTTTCTTCAGATTTGGATTTAGCATTTTCAGGTCATCGAATTATCAAATTAATGAATAAATCAGAATGGTGTAATTTTCAACCAATCAAATGTCAGATTTACTATTTCTAAGATGAGTGAACTGTTAAATAGGTTAGTAGGTAGGTATGAGGGATGTTATGATCTCAATTCGAATTTGTAAATATATATTGTGTACATATGAAATTTCAAAGGGCGTACTATTTCTGATATGACGTCATTATACTAATTTTCTATTTTGTTAATAATAAAAATGATTAGTTCGGTTTTCCATCGTAATGGAACAACATCACTATCTGTTTCGCGTAACGTAGCAACCGGTAACCATATTGAAACAATCTATGACATGAATTGTTGAATCTTTTCATACTCTGTTCCCTCTCATGAATGATATTTTTCCTTTTTGAAGTATTTTTCGTATTCAAAAAAAACTGAAACCTCAATTTCAAGTCTTTACTGAATGCATTATTCAACAGGTATTTTTAGATTGAAATCATCAGTTCATTTAACTAAAGCGATGGAGAATTTCAAATGATATAGAAAGTTATGTCCCCCCATTTCACAAAGTTATGCCCCCTCATTATCACAATGCAAGGTTACTGCGTTACTCCAAACACAGTGGTATAGTTTTTTAGGACTTATTTTTGTTGTTGTGCGGGTTTATGCATTTAGTTGATATTTTTTTCAATATTTTTTCATTTCTGTGTTTGTCGTTGTTATTATTGTTGTTTTTGAGAGTAGGGTTTCGATACATTACTACTTGTACATAGTTCATATATATTATGAATATACGAAGGTGAAACTTTCACTTAAAAATGATGTGCATATTATTATTATTGTGAAGGAGAAGAAGAAAGGAAGAGGCTAGAGGCGAAATATATAATGAAAAGAGAAAAAAATGTTTCTTGTCTTTTGTTGTCTTGAAAACCAATGCTACTTAATCTTTTTTGCCTAACTACTGAAAGGGGTCTAAGAAGCGGGGGTACAGTGGCCTGAGAGTGCGAAACTGAGGAAATAATCCGTGGGAGACTTTTTTAAAGGTGTCAGTTGCTGACATTTTGTTGATATTTGATGTTTCTCACCTGGATTAGCATCCTTTTATCAAGATTTGTACCCATGAATGGGTCTAAATGTCAACTTTTAATAAAATGGGGGTCGTTATAAGATAATATTAAGGATGAAAAATTAAAAAAAAAGTGCGATTGTGGTATTTCAAAGGCACGCAATTTTGGTGTCGCAGATAAATCTGCAATATTTAGTCCAGTCAAGTTAATTTTAAACGAACCCTAACCTAACCTAATTAAATTGCAAAATAAGATTTTGTAAATCCGAAGTCAATGGTATTTAGCAACACCAAAAAAAAGACCTAAGAAAAATTCCCTGTTGAAATCTTATTTCGGGGGCCTTTTTGTTCCATTCTAGCATAAAAAGGGCAAAAAGGCTAGAGAAAAGTGAATTTTTAAAATGTTCAAATTTAAAAATGGATTAGATAGATGGATTAAGTTAGCATAAAAATTAGATGGAAAAAAGGTATGATTTGATATCCTTGGATCAAAAGATCAGGAGTTATTAGTGTGTAAAGTTTCCAAAAAAAAAAGCAAGATCCAATAGCTAGTGTTACAAAAAAATACCTCGAATTGGTGACGGGCCAAAAACAATTGGAACGGGTCCGGGACATTATTCTGAGTATAAAACGTCTTACTTGCCATTCTGAAGTGACCAAAATGGTGTCCTCCATAAAGGATTTGTGTTTTATGACGTCATAGCCCATAGAGAGGAAAAATAATCGAACCTTAATTGAATTTTATTTTTTTACCCGATAGAGAATTCAAAATAGAGCAAAAAATAATGACGTTATCAGAACGATTTTTTTTGCTGTTTTGAGTAACTTTTACCGACCTCTATCTCAAAGCCGGTGGAAAAAGATGCTTGTTCAACTGGCTTATGATTAATTACAATTATAGAGAAACCCGAAAAAAAAATTATAAATTGTTCCACTCATTTTCGGGCCACCCCTTTTGAGACACTTTTCATATTGACAAAAATTGAGACAAAAAAGGTTTAATGTGTTAAATAACCGATTGTAATGTGTAAATCAAATTAGTGGTGTCCCACCACCCAGTCGGAGAGGGATGGGGACATCACAGGGTCAAATACTCTGACCCCCGGGGAGATCACAAGAAAGATTCCCCGGGGGTATAAGTGATATGCCCAGTGGTGGTGGGGGTCGGGGAGATCACAAGAATAATTCCCTTGGGTAAAAGTGATATTCCCGGTGTGGGGATTATCACAACATACCTCAAAGTAGTAAACTGTAATCATGTTCATCCAATTTAACTTCAAACGAGATTATAATTACTTGACTTGAGTTAAATATTTTATTTGAGTAGCAAATTTATATCAATGACTATGGAAGAAAATGCAGTTTGTGACCTCAAATTAGCCAAAA